>CM046808.1:26743047-26755547 GCA_025617405.1 Perca schrenkii | reverse complement strand
GGCTGTTACTTGAATGGCGTTTTGAGCGCACGTTAGCAATCAAACAATCATATAGCTAAAACGTTTTTGAAATGATTTCCATCTTCTGTTATTGTATGTAAAGACAAACGTTTATTATTTTACAGATTTCACCAATTTCATTAAGACACGTTATACCGTAAACAGTTTAAATCTGAGCATGCGCAAGTCACATCTGCACTCGACCAGAGCTAACATCGGGTATGACACGTTATGCCATAAGCCGTTTAAATCTGAGCATGCGCAACTCAAAACTGCACTCTACTCACTTTGGGTAGTGACAGTGGCGATGACATCATCGATACGGATCCGTATTCACCATCCATACGAAGCCAAACGAGAGCCGTTTTCGGATTTTTTCACCCTGAGACCAGGTTTCAAAAAAGTGCGTTTTCAGGCGGTGCGTTTGCAGGATTCGTCTGGACGGTCGGCCCAAACGATGCAAAACATGTGCTTTTGCACAAAAAAACGTTTCCGTGTGGATGGCCCCTAAGTTAAGCCAGTCAGATCGTTGTTTTAATTGAGCATGTGGTGAATGGTTGTTAAATGCTAATTAGATTAAACTTTTATGTTGTCTTAAATGACTATTTATTATTACAGTGTATATATTTGTATTTATTTTGTATTTGGATCTGGTTGAGTGTACACAAGGTACCTTTTAGTCATCTGTAGCTTGCCTGGACATCTTTATCAGACTACAACGAGGACCACAATGGAAATAAGTTTGTAACTTTCTTGTGTTATCCTCGACAGTTCTGTTAAATGTGCAATGTCACTGTGATGACATCTTGTTATGCATTTATTTCTGTTACTGTCTAATAAATCAAATCAAAACAAATCAAAAATTTAAATATCTTTATAAAACTGACCTGCAGTGAACTGCATAATAAATAACATCAAATGTAGCCTACAAAAATATGCCGCCTGGCCATCAAGTGTTTCAACGCATGCGTGACACAAATAGTGTAGGGAAACCGTCAAGTTTTCTACTACGTATTTATGCGCTTGCGCGTATCGGATGGTGCAGGCAGCAGAGGTCGCGTACCGACAGAATCTGCTCTTAAAGAAAGACACGCCCTGAATCTAGCGGAGTCTGAACACAGCAGACAACAGACAAAAACAAAAAAATAAAAAGCGTGATTGTTGTGATGTTGCGTGTTCACCGTAAGATAAGATAAGATAATGAGATATACTTTATTGTCCCCAAAGGGAAATTTGTTTTGGACTGTGTTACAAAGACAACACACACAATACAAAAAAGGCAACACCAAATACAGAAAAAAAAAAATAAATAAAAATGACGTTTGTACTCACATTTAGCCACTTGTTAGCGACCACCTTTTTAAAGTGCAGTTAGAAAACAATTATAAATTACTGACATTATATGTCGTACAACAAAATGTTTTAAAAAAACTAATTAACTTCCAGATGAGGGAACTGGAAGGGCAAAGATACTAACTCATTTCTGGGTTTTAGGACACGTTCCTACAGCACTTCATTGGTGTAAGTGTGTGTGTGTGTGTGTGTGTGTGTGTGTGTGTGTGTGTGTGTGCTTGTGTGTGTGTGTGTGTGTGTGCGTGTGTGTGCGTGTGCTTGTGTGATTTACCTCGTTAACTTGTAATATTAGCTCAGCAGGGAGCCTACAACTGACGAATGTTTTAATCTGCTTTGTAGTGAAAACGGGGGCAATCGCTGTGAGAGCAGAACACACACACACACACACACACACACACACACACACACACACACACATATACACACACTCCAACTGTCTGAGTCATACATATCTATCTATCAGCCTTGTGTAACTGTGTTCTGAGGGCTAATGGGCTCGTACGGTGCCTGATAGACACCAGCAGGATGGCTTGATGGCTAAATGAGCTGCAGGCTTTCCTCTGAAGGTCGAAGTGAAGTGCAGCGGGAGGGAGAATTGACCGCCCGCTGCTCTGTTGTTGCTGCTGCCGCTGCGTCTGTGGGCTGTAAATTATCCTCTCTGCCTTCCTTTCGGCTGCGATAATTTGTATTTGGATAAACCAGGCCGGTGCTATTCAATATTTTTGTTATTGTCAACACGTCTACTGTCCGACTTCCTGTATGTGTCCCTCGCCTTCCTACTGAAGTGGCGTGGATCTTTAAAAACACAAATATATACACTTAATTAGTAAGAGCCTAAAGAAAGCGGCTCACTATTAGTTTTTATTAGGGCTGGACCCAAATATTCGAATATTCGTTCGGTGGGTTGGTATTCGATCTGAAAATTTGACATTCGAATATTCGTTTTTATAAATTTTTTGTTTTGGTTTATTTATTTTCTGCATTTATCTCTCGTTCACACTCCAGTCCAGTTGGTGGCGGTAATGCACATTTAAGTTTGTTTGCTAATCGCCAATAAACTACAAAGAAGAAGAAGAAGAAGAAGAAGAAGTAGAGACTGTCGGTACACGATGACGCCCACTTTGAGCATTTAGCGAGCTGGGCAGAGAAACCAAGGGGGTAAGCTTCGCCTCAGAACGCGAACCTCCGATGGCGCCATTTTGTTGCTACGAAGAGATCACCTCTTGTTAGCATTCCACTGACCGCCATTTTTTTTTTTACGTCACTTGACTCCGAATAACTTTACATCTGAAGCGTTTAAAGACTCTATTTGTCCGTTGTTTAGTTATAAAGAAACACGACAATGTATAAAAGGCTCCATTACCTTGTACCTCACGTTATGGCTCCGTAGCAGACGCTTTTGTAAAAATACGCTAATGATTGTGTCATAACCAAGTCACATATGGTGCGTTCTTTTTGTCCACCGAAGTCGTTTTACGAGTTGTTTTCCGGAGTTACGACCCGGAAGTTGCAAAAAGAACGCCCCCGAGGTCGTATTTACAACTCGTCAAGTCGTCGGAACTCAGAGGACCCCGAGCTCACTTTCAAAGATGGCTACGTTGTGCATCACACGTAGTAAACATTGTGGTTATCTACAATTTTAAGCACTTTTGTCTTTGTTGTAACCAAATGAAGAAGTCGTACACATAGCACTGTATACTGCTACCTATAGGCATGTCACTACAGTCTTATTAGGAGTTAAATACCGCCTGATTAGTTATTTTGTAGCTTGTGCAGCTGAGACGCTCGGTTGCTATATGACAACAACGGCTTTAAGCCGAGCCTTGAGCAGAAAGCAGAGCAGTAGCCGAACGTTAATGTTAATCAAAACGTAATTTTCATGCATCAAACTGTGAAATATATTGGTGTAATATGTCAATAACTGGGTGAATAGAATCCTAAATGTTACTAAAAATGTTACAAAAATCCATCTTTTATCCAACTCGTAGTATTGTGTGACAAAAAGAACGCAACAACCCGCGGTAACTCGTTTTCCGACATGGATGTGACGTCACACTCGAGCTACTAGTTGCGATTACAAGACAAAAAGAACGCACCATTACTGTCGCACAGTGGAGGAATTACCGTATAGTACAGGAGAAGCTCGCAGGCAGTTTCGACTTACATTAGCTGTTTAGGTTTAATTACGAATGTTAACTAGCATGTTAGTTAGCAATAATTAGCCTGTGCTTATGTTGTCTCCTTACATATACCTACACTCTCCGTCTCTGTAAGATTGGGAATGATTGAGATTTCTCTTGGCACAGCTACCAGAACACTTACAACTTTCAGACACGTTGCTCACGTCACATTTACGTTGTCTCTGGCAGTTGGAGGCTGCGCAGTAAGGGAAGAGATCACCGGAAAATTGCTTCTAATATCCTTCACTGGTCTCCGTCCAGAGACACGGGGTCTATTGGTCCATTATATACTGTCTATGAGATAAACTAGCGTCGATAACAAGTGCGGAAATGGAAAACTGTTTCACATTTTTCCGTTGTGATTCGGCCAGAAACTTCAACATTGTGAGGCGAAGAGATCGTTTTGGAACATAAAGCTTGGATATTACATTTCCTCGGACTCTTGGGGATTTATGAAAATCAAGTTTTGGTCAAAATACCACTTTGTTGCTGAAAGGACGACAACAGGTATGCATGCACTCTCGGCTGCTCAGATTACGGCTGAGTTGTTTTTATTTTCTGTTACTTTGTAACAGTTGTGTACATGGCTTTATATTTTAAAGATTTAATGCTTTAAAGTTATAAAAACACTCACGAGTGGAAGTTTTATCGAGGTTACAGCGACGCCCCCAGTCACAAAGTGTCCCGTTGATGAGACGGTGATCCTTGAAATGTTAAAAGTTTATTACTTCTGAACGCGTCTGGCCTGTCCATCTATATTGCACCAAATACGACACTGCTGCACTCCCTTGTGAAGTCGTTTGGATGAAAGGTTCTCAAAATAATCAAAATGCAAACAAACAGACAGACACATAGAGATTCCTGCCTTTATTAGAGATAATAATATGTTCCGAAGCTTCGAATATTCGATGCTCATTACTACCGAAGCTTCGAAGCTCAAAAAATGGTAGTCGGACCAGCCCTAGTTTTTATCAAACAAACGGGAGGAAAAAGAGCATTTGTTGGGGACTATTTTTAGCGGCAGATTAATCCACATTTGGTGCTTTCGTGAGTTATTTGTGGCAGCTGGACGGTGAAAACAAATAACCAAGTTTGATTGGTTCCCGGAGAGCGCTGACCCTCCGCCAAGGCCGATGGTGCTTTCAAGTGCCCCTTGGATGGTCCCAGTTTCCAACTTTGTAAGTTGTTCTTCGACGTCGTTGTGTTCATGAGCTTTAAGTCGTAGGGCACTATTTTAACTATCCTGTGTGTTTAGGGCGTGTCCAAATCCAAGTTTAGTTTGACGGCAGAAAAAAGGGTTCGTTGTCCTTAGTGTCTTCATTAATCAGAGGTGTGTTTTGGGCGTAACATGCAATCAACCAATCAGAGATCATCTCCCATTCCCTTTAAAAGCCAGGCGTGTTTGGACCTTGGAGCATTGCTGTTATGATGGAGGATTTACACCGTAATATTTGTATTTGTAATCTTCTGCATGTGTGTGTGCTGCTGTGCGACCCTGTGTGTGTAACAAGCATAGTGTTAACATAGTTATAGTAATTTACTAATGCTCTGTTAAAATAACAATGAAATGCTGCATTATTGACTTTAGACCAGGTTTTTGTTGGTCAATGGTGCGATCACTTCCCGCTGCCTCAAGATAGCAATACGCCCAGAATGCACCTGAACACACCTCCCTGTAAGGCCAGCACGCCCAGAATGCACCTGAACACACCTCCCTGTAAGACCAGCACGCCCAGAATGCACCTGAACACACCTCCCTGTAAGACCAGCACGCCCAGAATGCACTTGAACACACCTCTCTGTAAGACCAGCACGCCCAGAATGCACCTGAACACACCTCCCTGTAAGACCAGCACGCCCAGAATGCACCTGAACACACCTGAACACACCTCCCTGTAAGACCAGCACGCCCAGAATGCACCTGAACACACCTCCCTGTAAGACCAGCACGCCCAGAATGCACCTGAACACACCTCCCTGTAAGACCAGCACGCCCAGAATGCACCTGAACACACCTCCCTGTAAGAACAGCACGCCCAGAATGCACCTGAACACACCTCCCTGTAAGAACAGCATGGCCATGGGCGCACAGATGGGCGCAGGTACATTTGCTATTTAAAAGACGTGGGAGCTGGACAGGAAACTGACAACTGCGTCGGTCTTAAACTAGCAAAGACACTTGCTTCAGGCTTTGTGCTGCGCCGGGTGCAAGATAGGGCCCGTAATGTGAAAACAACATTCGTGAAAACCTGGCCAATTTTTCCGTAATCCTGCTGAAAAACAAACCGACAAACCATCAAAACATGACCTCCTTGGCGAAGCTATTTACACTTCTACTATTCATGCTCTTGGGGCTTTGATTAAACTGGATCACTGGCCATAAATGCCCCAAAATCATGTTCTACACTACAAATAAAACCCTCATTCCTTTTCATCTCCTGCATATCACCGGTTGACATATGTGGGAAGCAGATATAGTATATTTAGAGTTTTTTGTTCACACTTTGTGAAACCGTGTTCAGTCTGAATGCTGAGTGGTGTAATTATTTCTGCTGTGTGGGCGCTTTCAAAGGTAAAATCCACCTTCAGATGGTCCTCTGTATCCCCACTGTGATGTGGATTATAGGTTTTGTTGCTTTCAGTGATCTTGCAAGAGTTATCAAGGTTGTTAGTTCATGTACCAGGGAGGGCTGGGCGATATGGACCAAAAGTCATATCCCGATATATTTTGGCTGAATATCGACATACGATATATATCCCGATATCTTTTTCCGCAAAGTGAGAGCAGTTCAGTCAAAGTCAAAGCCAAATATGACATGTCACAAGTAGTTTCATAGAAACCAGCTATTTCAGTGAACAGCTGCAAAATCAAATGAATAAATAATAAACAAGGTTATATATATATCTATACAAAATATCTTCACACTTAGATTTTTGATAAATAATCATCAGTAATGTGGATATAATGACTAAGTGGGTAAAGGCAAATTATAGAACAGTTAGAACAGTCTGATAAGTTCAGAAAATGACATCACTTTACTGTAATGTAGCTTTTAAAACCAGGAAAAGACACTTATGTCATATCACGATATTACGATATCCAAAATCTAAGACGATATCTAGTCTCATCTCACGATATCGATATAATATCGATATATCGCCCAGCCCTAGTACCAGGTCATGATTGCAGCCTCTAAACTTTTTTTTTGTGCCAGAGCTGCAGTGCTTTCTTTATTTTCTCCTCCTGTGGATGTATATGTTCAGTGTTGGGAAGGATAGGATACTTTCAAAACGTCAGAATACAGAATACATGCCCAAAAATGTAATTTGTAACGTATTCTAAATACTTGGATTACTTCCACATTGAATTGCATTTTAGAAGTGTAGGAATGCGGCCATCACATACAGCTTACTCAACAGGCCTACTCTGGTGTGTTCTTCTGTTCCAACTAGCTGAATGTGTACCTGAACATGCAGATAGATGTTTGTATTTGCATTCCCGAACTGCATACTACAAAAATCTTACCGCAGACTAAGCTACCACGAGCTAATTTTAGCTAATGTTAGCTAGCATGTCAAACGGGGCTAGTCAGTCTGTCAACGGCTCTGGGGCTAGTAAATCAGCACGTAGGAGAATATAAAGTTGCACGTCAACTAGGGCTGGGCGATATGGAGAAAATCAAACTTCACGATATTTTTGACCAAATACCTCAATATCGGTACCGCTACGATATTGTAGTGTTGACTATTGGTGCTTTCACAAAATATTTACACAATGAGATTTTAGATAAATAATCATCAGTAATGTGGATATAATGACTAAGTGGGTAAAGGGAAATAATAGATTAGTTACAACAGTCTGGTAGGTTCAGAAAAGTTCATCACTTTACTGTAATGTAGCCTTTAAAACCAGGAAAAGACAACATTGATGCCATAATTACGATATTACAATATCCAAAATCTAAGACGATGTCTAGTCTCATATCACGATATCGATATAATATCGATATATTGTCCAGCTCTAACGTCAACTATATAACAGCAAGGTGACCAGTAAAACTACAGCAGACGACTACAATTGGCTAATTTAAAAAAAAAGAACTTACTTTAAGATACTTCTTCAGGTTGGAGGTGGAGTAATTTGGACGCTGAAAGGAGGTTGGTTGCTGCACAGTTATATTTAGTTCTCCCTGTTCTTTCTTTAATGTGAAAGGCTGTTTGAATTTCCAAGATAGAAACGCATTCCTGCCCTGGCTCTGTTGTGTGTTGTATTCCGACTCCATTGTGACTGATCACGCAAATAGCTCATTTTTTCGTTTTCATATCGCTGCTTCTGGGAAATGCATGGAGTTGCTTTAATTTATTCAGAGAGCGAATAAACTCGTGAAACAGAGAAGTATCGACAGGTAATCCATTGATTTCAACAATGTAACTGTTTTCTAAATACCAACTATTTAAATTGATAACTGTAACGGAGTACGGCTACTCATAATTTGTATTCTAATTAGAGCGTATAGGCTACCTGAATTTCTGAAATGTACTATATTTCTAAATATGCTATTGCTACACTTAATGGCAAAAATTGCACTGGTCTGCTGGACTTGGTTGAACAAAAATAAACAATATTTTGTTGCTTATGCTTATGTATTCAGTCATTATTCAATGGTATACTAAAAATCCATGTGAAAAAAATTACTTCTCACTGTTCTCAGGTCAAATATTTATGCAATTAAAATGCGATTAATTTTGATTAATTAATTACAAAGCCTGTAATTAATTAGATTAATTTTTCGAGTCCCGGCCCTAATTCTTAAATATCGAGTGTTTCTCTCCCTCTCTTTTTCCTGCAGGTGAAGTATAAGAAGGACTTTGAAGAGAGCAAAGGCCGAGGGTTCAGCATTGTGTCCGACACTCCAGAAATGCAAAGACTCAGAAGGACTCAGGAGCAGATCAGTATTGTATGTTAACGTCTGTCCTGGTGTGTGTGTGTGTGTGTGTGTGTGTGTGTGTGTGTGTCTGTAATGTGAAATGTTACGAGTGAGGGGTGCACTTTGGTCAGTGAGCACAATTGCACACACCACCACAAACACATTCTCACTTCCAGCGCGTCGAAAACAGTCGCTTGGTCCGGTGCCTTTGGCGTTTGTTAGTGACGCAAAAAATCTACTTTAGCGCCATATTTAGACGAGTTTGGTCGGGACTCTTGGCGTCACTATTTGATGCTCTGGGTCGGGACGTACGTTTAACGTACACACGGCACGAGAACGGGACAGTTAGGTTGAGGATAAGATGGTGGGGGGAAGTTACAAAATGTAGGTTTCAGTGACTCTACTGCTGTCTCTACATACTTCTCTCTACTGCTGTCTCTCTACATACTACTCTCTACTGCTGTCTCTCTACATACTACTCTCTACTGCTGTCTCTCTACATACTACTCTCTACTGCTGTCTCTCGACATACTACTCTCTACTGCTGTCTCTCTACATACTACTCTCTACTGTTGTCTCTCTACATACTACTCTCTACTGCTGTCTCTCTACATACTACTCTCTACTGTTGTCTCTCTACATACTACTCTCTACTGGTGTCTCTCTACTGCTGTCTCTCTACATACTACTCTCTACTGCTGTCTCTCTACATACTACTCTCTACTGTTGTCTCTCTACATACTACTCTCTACTGGTGTCTCTCTACTGCTGTCTCTCTACATACTACTCTCTACTGTTGTCTCTCTACATACTACTCTCTACATACTACTCTCTACTGCTGTCTCTCTACTGCTGTCTCTCTACATACTACTCTCTACTGCTGTCTCTCTACATACTACTCTCTACTGCTGTCTCTCTACATACTACTCTCTACTGTTGTCTCTCTACATACTACTCTCTACATACTACTCTCTACTGCTGTCTCTCTACTGCTGTCTCTCTACATACTACTCTCTACTGCTGTCTCTACATACTACTCTCTACTACTGTCTCTCTACATACTACTCTCTACCGTTGTCTCTCTACATACTACTCTCTACTGCTGTCTCTCTACATACTACTCTCTACTGTTGTCTCTCTACATACTACTCTCTACTGCTGTCTCTCTACATACTACTCTCTACTGCTGTCTCTCTACATACTACTCTCTACTGTTGTCTCTCTACATACTACTCTCTACTGCTGTCTCTCTACATACTACTCTCTACTGTAGTCTCTCTACATACTACTCTCTACTGCTGTCTCTACATACTACTCTCTACTGCTGTCTCTCTACATACTACTCTCTACTGTTGTCTCTCTACATACTACTCTCTACTGCTGTCTCTCTACATATTACTCTCTACTGCTGTCTCTCTACATACTACTCTCTACTGCTGTCTCTCTACATACTACTCTCTACTGTTGTCTCTCTACATACTACTCTCTACTGCTGTCTCTCTACATACTACTCTCTACTGTTGTCTCTCTACATACTACTCTCTACTGCTGTCTCTCTACATACTACTCTCTACTGCTGTCTCTCTACATACTACTCTCTACTGTTGTCTCTCTACATACTACTCTCTACTGCTGTCTCTCTACATACTACTCTCTACTGCTGTCTCTCTACATACTACTCTCTACTGTTGTCTCTCTACATACTACTCTCTACTGTTGTCTCTACATACTACTCTCTACTGTTGTCTCTCTACATACTACTCTCAACTGTTGTCTCTCTACATACTACTCTCTACTGTTGTCTCTCTACATACTACTCTCTACTGTTGTCTCTCTACATACTACTCTCTACTGTTGTCTCTCTACATACTACTCTCTACTGCTGTCTCTCTACATACTACTCTCTACTGCTGTCTCTCTACATACTACTCTCTACTGTTGTCTCTCTACATACTACTCTCTACTGCTGTCTCTCTACATACTACTCTCTACTGTTGTCTCTCTACATACTACTCTCTACTGTTGTCTCTCTACATACTACTCTCTACTGTTGTCTCTCTACATACTACTCTCTACTGTTGTCTCTCTACATACTACTCTCTACTGTTGTCTCTCTACATACTACTCTCTACTGTTGTCTCTCTACATACTACTCTCTACTGTTGTCTCTCTACATACTACTCTCCAATGTTGTCTCTCTACATACTACTCTCTACTGCTGTCTCTCTACATACTACTCTCTACTGTTGTCTCTCTACATACTACTCTCTAATGTTGTCTCTCTACATACTACTCTCTACTGCTGTCTCTCTACATACTACTCTCTACTGTTGTCTCTCTACATACTACTCTCTACTGTTGTCTCTCTACATACTACTCTCTACTGTTGTCTCTCTACATACTACTTCTACTGTTGTCTCTCTACATACTACTCTCTACTGTTGTCTCTCTACATACTACTCTCTACTGTTGTCTCTCTACATACTACTCTCTACTGTTGTCTCTCTACATACTACTCTCTACTGTTGTCTCTCTACATACTACTCTCTACTGTTGTCTCTCTACATACTACTCTCTACTGTTGTCTCTCTACATACTACTCTCTACTGTTGTCTCTCTACATACTACTCTCTACTGCTGTCTCTCTACATACTACTCTCTACTGCTGTCTCTCTACATACTACTCTCTACTGCTGTCTCTCTACATACTACTCTCTACTGCTGTCTCTCTACATACTACTCTCTACTGTTGTCTCTCTACATACTACTCTCTACTGCTGTCTCTCTACATACTACTCTCTACTGCTGTCTCTCTACATACTACTCTCTACTGCTGTCTCTCTACATACTACTCTCTACTGTTGTCTCTCTACATACTACTCTCTACTGCTGTCTCTCTACATACTACTCTCTACTGCTGTCTCTCTACATACTACTCTCTACTGTTGTCTCTCTACATACTACTCTCTACTGTTGTCTCTCTACATACTACTCTCTACTGCTGTCTCTCTACATACTACTCTCTACTGTTGTCTCTCTACATACTACTCTCTACTGCTGTCTCTCTACATACTACTCTCTACTGCTGTCTCTCTACATACTACTCTCTACTGTTGTCTCTCTACATACTACTCTCTACATACTACTCTCTACTGCTGTCTCTCTACTGCTGTCTCTCTACATACTACTCTCTACTGCTGTCTCTCTACATACTACTCTCTACTGCTGTCTCTCTACATACTACTCTCTACTGTTGTCTCTCTACATACTACTCTCTACTGCTGTCTCTCTACATACTACTCTCTACTGTTGTCTCTCTACATACTACTCTCTACTGCTGTCTCTCTACATACTACTCTCTACTGTTGTCTCTCTACATACTACTCTCTACTGTTGTCTCTCTACATACTACTCTCTACTGCTGTCTCTCTACATACTACTCTCTACTGTTGTCTCTCTACATACTACTCTCTACTGCTGTCTCTCTACATACTACTCTCTACTGCTGTCTCTCTACATACTACTCTCTACTGTTGTCTCTCTACATACTACTCTCTACTGTTGTCTCTCTACATACTACTCTCTACTGCTGTCTCTCTACATACTACTCTCTACTGTTGTCTCTCTACATACTACTCTCTACTGCTGTCTCTCTACATACTACTCTCTACTGTTGTCTCTCTACATACTACTCTCTACTGCTGTCTCTCTACATACTACTCTCTACTGTTGTCTCTCTACATACTACTCTCTACTGTTGTCTCTCTACATACTACTCTCTACTGTTGTCTCTCTACATACTACTCTCTACTGTTGTCTCTCTACATACTACTCTCTACTGTTGTCTCTCTACATACTACTCTCTACTGTTGTCTCTCTACATACTACTCTCTACTGTTGTCTCTCTACATACTACTCTCTACTGTTGTCTCTCTACATACTACTCTCTACTGTTGTCTCTCTACATACTGCTCTCTACTGCTGTCTCTCTACATACTACTCTCTACTGTTGTCTCTCTACATACTACTCTCTACTGTT
>CM046808.1:26720547-26738047 GCA_025617405.1 Perca schrenkii | reverse complement strand
TGTTAGAATACATAATTCCATTATAATTTTATATATTCATGTGTTTATCTCTCTTAATTTGAGGACTATATGTGCTAAAAAAATGAAATGTGTAACTACGTATGCAGACGATATAGTGTTACTGGAGATAAACGCGTTTTGTTGTTGTTGAGCTGTGTTTGGTGAAGCAGCAGATGGTTGTTTGGCGCAGAGATGGTCAGATCTGTTTACCTCAGCTGCCATCTGACGCTCTGATCACACTGCCAGACTACCTGCTGCCTGGCAGGCTCACATCCACAATATTAATCTCCCCAGTGTTAAAAGCCATCAGTCACATAGAGAAGATAGAGATGCACTAGCTTTCTTTTTCGTTCTTTTCTGTTCTCATCAATTTTCCCCTTTTACCCTGGACTTGTCTTTCATTCTCTTCCTCTCTTCTCCGACAAACACAGACCATATTTGTGTTTTAAAGTAGGGCTGTCGATCGATTAAAATGTTTAATCACAATTAATCGTATGAGTGTCATAGTTAACTCGTGGTTAATCGCAAGTTTTCTTAAACTGTTCTAAATGTACTTTAAGTTAAGTTAAGTTTTTAATGGTCCAGTAGTATTTGAGACTGGACGTACTCCGGAGGTTACTCAGTTCACATCAACAGTACATGCAAATAACTTTAGTCTTTTGGAGAGAACCATCTGCAAGTCAAGTCAATTTATTTATAGAGCACATTTAAAACCAACCTAGGCTGAACAAAGTGCTGTACAAAGTTATATTATGTTATGAAAACAAATTAAGACCATACAAATATAGACCCAATGAACATCATACCAACAACACACTTCTATACAAATGTCCCTAAACTAAATCATAAACAACTGTGTCGCTGTAGCCGATGCTATCTACCTGTAACCCCATCAAGGAAAGTTTAATTTTGTACTTATTTATTGTTTACACCTCAATATCATTTAATTGGATTCTAGTAGTCCATAAAGGTTCAATATTTTTGCATGTATCCTCTGTTATAATAATAAATACATATGCTGCGTTCCCCGTGACCCGTGTTTTCACAACCTTCTACCGGTGAAAGCGTCAAACCCGCAACTTACTCCCTGCGTTGTACTCCCAGTTACAGTTTTTAACGTCACACACACAAAAACAACAATGGCGACCCCTGTTGATGCAAAACAATACTCATACGATTGTCTACTACTACAGGTTATGTTTATTAAATGAAGCCCAAAGTATGGAGCGGACTAGAAATTGCTAGTATCAGCTAGCGCTTGGTAACGTCAACGTTAGGTAGCCGCTAGCTAACGCTAGCTAAGCTAGAAGGGTGAGTCGTGACTTGAAGTCGTAATTGGGCTGATCCTAGAATCACGCCTGTTTGTCATTAAACAGCGTACTCCGGTTGCTGGCCACACATTTGAGAATTGCTTTTGTATTTAAAACTTATACCTCCAAAAGCTTCACTGCACCAAACTTCACAAATAACAGAGATTACATCAGACATTACAAATAACTACTTCTGTTCGTCATCTTGGTGTTTGGGAAACTTTGAAATTTTCTGACATTTTCCTTATAAATTGACAGATGTGAAAATAATCGTTATTTGCAGCCCTAAAAAAAAAAATAACAAAAGAGGGATATACAAATCAAATAGGAATAGAAGTAAAAATAGAAACAATACAAGAGCATTCCTTCCAGCTTACGATATTTTCTCACCTTCAACCCCTCAACTTTCACACAGATACACACACAGTACCCAGCACTGTGGTTGTGATGAAGGGCACAGTGGTGATAAGGAGTTGAGTAGAGGGCTAAATGTGGAAGTTAAAAGTGATAAGGAGACCCCAACGAACCGACAGCCAGAAGACAGTCAGCCATTACACGAGAGAGAACAGGACTAGACTAGGCTGTTCAGTTGAGTCAGAGCTAAAACACACAAGAAGCTTAAAGGTAGAACGGAGTAGTTTGGAGGGAAAGCGTGCCAAGAAATTCAGAAGAAGAAAGAGTGACCACGATGTTTTAAGAAGCATTGAAGAACCTGAAGAGAGAGCATCGGAAGATACTGAGAAAATAAAAGGGTGGCTACCATTTGCAGAAGCAAACGTTCGGAAAGCTAAAAGGCTAAAAGGAGGATTTGTTAACAGACCATAAATCGTACAAGGTGAATTCAACGTCGAGGAGTTTGACCGTGAGAACGGGAAGCTAACAAAGGGCCCGGGACGTCGAGAAAGGTTCAGGCGAGGTTGGTAAAAAGCTGGGACGTGTGAAGACACTATGACATTCATAGGTGATTACTGATAGAGTGACCTTACAGAATCTGAAAGCAAAGGCAGGAACACTGAGGAATTTCACACGGTGATTTTGACGAAGCTGAAAAGGTGACCTTGGCATGTAGAGCACTGCGTGGCGGCCATGAGTTGGACGAAGATGCTAGCGGACGAAAAGCGTCTCGACAAGCATAACGTGAAGGACCCTGGCAGGTGATCAGTCAGATACAGCCTGCACTTTTACAGTGCGTGGTACTTTCCAGTTATCAGTTTTCAATGGCTTTTATTCGGGAAGATCATGTTTTTGGCTCGGTTTGTGTGTGTATAGAAGAAGTGATTGTTATCTCCGCCAAGGAGGTTTTCGGCTTGGTTTGTCTGTTTGTTTGTCCGTCTATCAGCAGGATTAAGGAAAAACTCCTGAGCCGATTTTCATAACAATTGGTAAAAGGGTTTAGCATGGGCCAAGGAAGAACCCATTGAATTTGGGACTGGATCCCAATTACAGGGCGAATGCACAAGTCATTTTTCACATTCGTTATCATTGCGAGATTGCATACGATGGTGTCAGAATAAGCAGAATAATTAGTTCCAGTCTAGGAAAATGAATGTTTATTGAACGTTAAATCAGCGAGATAGGACACAACTTGGCGAAGGCCCTTCTACATTCTCAAGTCAGAAAAAAAAGAAAATCTGAAACGATTGCATGAAAGTCTGTGGAGCAGAGCGATATAGTTTCGTACCCTGGTCAGAGCTGTTTGATGCTACTCTGTGATTGGCCTTTCGACGTTTGAGGGGCGGGTCTTAGCAAAGGTTTAAGGTCATCATGTCAGAAATTGAGAATGTACTTCGGTAGGTTTGCTCCTCTTTTCCTTCCAGGTTTTATTGTTTTAGTGTAAGATATGCAAATGTTGTATGTGCACATAAACATCTCTAGTGGCTTGATCTTCTGTGTGTAACACTTTAAATTACTTCTTCAAAATCAAAAGTCATTAATATTTGAAATAGATTGTCTGCAACAACCTCAGTCGTTTCCCTTTTAAATGATCCTGTTCCTTATTACCTTGTTTTTATCATCTTTGCTGTCGAGGGTTGTTTTTTCTAAGCATTACATAAATAAAAGAAACAGCCTTATGAGTAAACTGAGGCCAAACATGATCTGTGCTTTGTCCCCAGAGGTGACGGACTGATGGACGGAGAGGAGGCTCCAGCGGCTCCGATGTTAGATGGAGAAAGGAGAGAAGTTATAACGGTGGAGGGAGAGACAGCAGAATCATCCCAGGAGACGTTAGCAGCGCCAGCGACGATGATGACCACCGTTGTTGACGCGACTACTACAAGGACGGATGTAGAGGAGAAGGTGGAGGTTGGGACTGACAAACTAACAGAAGAAGAGGAGGAGAAAAAGGAAGAGAAAGAGGGAAGAGAGGAAGAGAATGGAGAGATAGAGAATGGAGGGGAAGAGAATGGAGAGGAAGAGGAGAGTCAAGCTAAGAAGTTGTTTGGACCCTGGGAATCAGAGGTGAGAACTTCCTGAACATTTTTAAACTCACACATTCAGCTCAGTTTACCCTCTGGGGTCTAAGGGTATTTTCACACTTTCATATCTTCTTATATATATCTATTTTTTGGGTATTTGCATATAACTGACCCCCATGTGTTTTGCATCAAAATGTTCATAACAAACTCAGCTTTCCGTTTAATGTGTGAAGAGATAATTTGGCGCTAAAGCTGAAACGTTGATGTTGGCTTTTTGAATTTCCTCAAATCTCAGACTGATCTCATGAAATGACGTATGTATGACACGCCAATTCGTATGCCATTGTTAGCAAGCCATTACGGAACTGCAACTCAATCTAGAGCACGACCTCAACGTCATCATTCTCAGCGACTCCCTCTGTTCGCTGATTGGACCGGTAAAGATTGGACCGGAGAGAACTCGCGAATATATCGCAAACCGAGACATAGTACTGAATAGGGCTGTGCTCGATTAAAGAAATTCTTAGTCGACTAACCATCATTCAATTGCATTGACTAATCGATTAGTTGATTTAATCGACAGATCTGTAAATCTGAGTTTCTCCGCAAAGAGTCATGTATAGAGGCATGTCAAAGTACGTAGGAGGGCAGAGCCAGACCAGAGATCGGTCACATATCACGTGAAAATCCATCTTGTCTGGCTTCAGTTGAATGCGCTTGTGTCCGAACTGGCAGCGAACCGAACCAATCGGCATCCAGCGATGAGCTACAGCCAGCTCAGGGCGGGGTTCAGGCGTGTGTGTGTGTGTGTGTGTGTGTGACGGCCACAACAATGGCAGACGTGATAGACAGATGGTTCCTCCAATTATCTGCCAGGTATTTTTTGACATTTTCGTAACAATTTCCAATGACGGCTTGTTAGATGGTTCAGCGTTAACCAACCATCTGGCGCGTCAGGTGTAAACTTGATCTACTTCTCCCGGGAGTTCGTACCGGCCCCCCAAAGCTACAAAGTGCGAGAACAGGCGTCCGGGGTGTGCAGTGGGAATGACGGAGGCCCAGTTCTGCCTATTACAAGTCAGAGTAGCATCAAACTGAGTCCATACCATTGAGTAACTCCTTCATATTAACCTTCCTGTTGTCCTCGGGTCAAATATGACCCGTTTTCAAAGTTTCTATGTCAGAAACATGGCTTTCTTTTCAACCAAATTCCCTAAAAATAACATGGATGGTTCCATACACTCATTCATGATCACTACTTCTGTAGTCTATTTCAGTGTTTCTCAAATGGTGGTACGTGTCCCCCTAGGGGTACTTTGGAGGACTGCTGGGGGTACCTGAGATATTTAACAAAATGTTTAATAGTTACGAGGCTATTGTCCAGAACATTGTTCCTCTTTATGGAGAATTTTTTTTTCTACCAAAAATGTGACATTTGTGTCACCTTCTTTGGACCTAATCTTGCCTTCCTTACTTCTACTGTCCTTCTACTTTTTATAAGTTTTTCTCTTTTTTCTTCTTAAACAATTCAAAAGGGGTACTTATTGAAAAAAAGTTTGAGAACCACTGGTCTATTTGATAGAAAATCTGGGATCATCCATAAACATATGTTTCTCTGACCTTAACTATTAGTCAAGACAATTCCCTAATTGCTGCGTATTTTACTCAATAATTAGGCTTAATTTCATGTAAATGAGATTTATTTACGATCAATTCCACAAAGAAGTGTAAAACTAGTGGTAATAAGTTATGAAGTTGGCCAAAAAGATGCAACACAGAATCGGGTGATCATTTCTAGGCTACTTTATGCTTTTATAAACAGGCAAACCAAACTAGCGCATGGTCGACCTGAAGACACTACGAGGGTTAAATCATTTCCCTGCTCAATACGTCAATAAACACAATGTTCTCAAAAGTGTTGCTAAGTCCTGTGTACTGCCAAGTGGCTTTGAGGATTTTGCTTTACTTTGATGAAGTCTGCTGAGAGGCAGATTTAAACCCCCCCCCCCCCACTGAGCTCTCACTGTGAGTCTTTGTATTGACCCTGGCGTGGGGCATCGTCTGGCACTGCAGGATTATATCCGCGCTCAGAGAGGATTATTAGCCATTATTAGCCTTTGATAGTGGGATTTTTAGGACTGAATCAGAGCCTGTTAGAAAGGGGCGAGGGATTAACGATGCATGAATTAGAAAACTCACCTCCGGTTGACTCACAGGTTTTGTTTTCGCACATACGATGTGGTGTCGAGTAATGTGACAGATAACGGAACAAACGCTGCAGATAGTGCAGAGAGAATAACGTAGTAAACCCACTACAATATTTTATTCATTTTATGTATTTATTTCAGGTTTATTTGTCGGGGACAACGCACACTAATAATACATAAAAGTAAAAGTGTGTCAGAATTAGCCTGAAAGGCTATTTTACATCCACTGTCCCGGGACTGGTGGTAAGAAGTAATCCCAAAAAGAGATGAAACGATTAAGCTATTAATAATACATACAGATTTGGCCCTATACAATACAAGTTGATTATACTAATGCTAAAAGACAACAGCATACAGTTAAAACAAGAACAGTTGGGTGAGATCAACACAAATACACACACGCATGCACACACGCACACACACACACACACAAACAAACACACACACACACACAGCTGAACTGTCCGACCAGATAACAACAGGGTGCAATAACAAAGACATACATTTTGATGGACAAACAACATTTTTACTGAGTATTTTTACTGTGTAGTATTAGTAAGTTTAGTATTCAGTAAGTTTACTGTAGTAAAGGATCTGAATACTTCTTGCACTACTGCGTATGTGCAGTTGTTGCAGTTGCTCCTGCTCACTTTTTACCTTTCTGTAAATGACAGACTTATGACTTTATTTATGCACTGCACTGTACTTTACTCTCACTTTACTTCTACTTAACAATTTTATTTCTTACTTTAGCTTTGTTGTTTAGCTTTATGTGACTTCATACACTGATTGACTCGCTCTTTTCTTACTCTTATTTCACCTTTGACTTAGCCTGACTCCGCCCTCCTACGTACTTCCGCTCAATTTTCATTTTCCTTCAGTACTACGTCTGGGTTTGCGATATATTCGCGGGTTTTCTCCGGTCAAATCTCTACCGGTCCAATCAGCGAACAGAGGGAGTGGCTGAGAACGATGACGTTGAGGTTGTGCACTAGTTTGAGTTGTAGTTCAGTAATGGTGAGCGGAGAAAGATGCGAGAGAAGCCATTCGTCCGTTGTGCCAACGCCGCCGAATATCCAGAAGTTAAAGCCCAGGACCAGGCTAATATACCAGACTTTGGTAGGACCAGGCTAGTGTACCAGAGTCTGGTAGGACCAGGCTAGTGTACCAGAGTCTGGTAGGACCAGGCTAGTGTACCAGAGTCTGGTAGGACCAGGCTAGTGTACCAGAGTCTGGTAGGACCAGGCTAGTGTACCAGAGTCTGATAGGACCAGGCTAATGTACCAGAGTCTGGTAGGACCAGGCTAGTGTACTAGAGTCTGGTAGGACCAGGCTAATGTACCAGAGTCTGGTAGGACCAGGCTAATGGACCAGACTCTGGTAGGACCAGGCAACCTTTGACTGTGAGCAACTAAACAATTTCCCTGAGGGGGGGTCCAGAAGTATTCTGATTCCGATATCGATATTTAGTCCCACCCCGAGTGTAGTTATTGGCCTCAGAAGTCTCATGTGCGCTTTTGTGTTTTCAGGCGTCCTCTGATGTAAAGCCTCCACTTCCAGACCCAGCATTCAACAGGAGGTGCAGCCTGCTCGTCAGTGACGTAAGTGTAGTATCTAAAGGCTTATAACTTTTATAACTTAAATGTCTGTTATAAAGGGTTCAGATGGACTTTGCTCCATTTTGCTGAGTCATCATGACAGAGGGCTAACATACCAGAGGGGCTCCCCTAAATGGGGGTGACTCTGTTGGGGCTATTCCATGTGTAGGTTACCGATTGGTTGTTCCCTGCTCCTATAATCTACTCACACATCACCACTTCTTATGTTACACCAACCATAGGATATATACTATGTCTCAACAGCAGAACTTCAGAGTGTACTTTGGGCTTCATAACTCTCCGAGCTTCTGCAGGGCTTGTAATTGATGCTGAAAACTTGATGTAATAAGTTTAATAAGCAATAACAGTGTCAAGCGGATTCCTCTCCAACACGTCATCACACCATCGCTACTAAAGATACCACATACAGAACAGGCCAAAAGTTTGGACACACCTTCTCATTCAATGTGTTTCCTTTTTATTTTCATGACTATTTACATTGTAGATTCTCACTGAATGCATCAAAACTATGAATGAACACATATGGAATTATGCACTTAACAAAAAAGTGTGAAATAACTGAAAACATGTCTTATATTTTAGATTCCTCAAAGTAGCCACCCTTTGCTTTTTTTGATAGCGCTGCAAACCCTTGGTGTTCTCTCAATGAGCTTCATGAGGTAGTCACCTGAAATGGTTTTACCTTCACAGGTGTGCTTTGTCAGGGTTCATTAGTGGAATTATTTCCCTTGTTAATAAAAAAGCAAAGGGTGGCTACTTTAAAGAATCTAAAATATAAGACATGTTTTCAGTTATTTCAATGCAATGTAAATAGTCATGAAAATAAAAAGGAAATGCATTGAATGAGAAGGTGTGTCCAAACTTTTGGCCTGTACTGTAAGTCCATTCACTGTTTGGGATTGTAGGGCTCTGTCACACGTACAGTTTGACAGTTTGAAGGTGAAACCTGAAATAATCCAACAGTGAGATAACACTCGGTTCAAAGTTACCGCAGTTTTCACCCGTGCGATACTGACCCAGATATCTGAGTCTGCTGCAGTTTTCAACTCATGAATAGCAATATTTCTGGCTGTGAACTCTTCAACACGTCGTCGTCATCTTCCTCCCTTGATTACGATAGGAACTGAACGCAGGGTTGCCATTGGTAACCATGCCAGATGACTGGCCCTTGATTCATGTACACTCAAAGTGGGGAAAAAAAAGCCTCTTTCTGACTTGTGCAGCAGCAGTTTACAGCCTACATGTGTCAGTAAATGGGTGAATGAGGGTGAACGCTGTTGTAGGATGTGGGAGGGTGAGATATCGATTCCCTGGTGCTCGGCAGAATGACTCATCAGCTACGCTGAAGCAAGTCAACCTACTTTATAAAATCTTCTGCTTCCTCCAGCTGCTGCCTGCCTGTCTGCCTGCCTGTCTGTCTGTTTGTGTCTCTGTCGGTCTGCCTGTCTGTTTGTGTCTCTGTCGGTCTGTCTTTCTGTATGTCTCTGTCTGTCTGTCTGCGTGTCTGTTTGTGTCTGTCTGTCTGTGTCTGTCTGTCTGTCTGTCTGTCTGTCTGCCCGTCTGTTTGTGTCTGTCTGTCTGTCTGTCTGTTTGTGTCTGTCTGTTTGTGTCTGTCTGTCTGACTGTCTGTCTGTCTCTCTATTAAACATTTTTATTAATCATGACATGCAGGATGATTTTAAAAGTTTAACCCTCAAAGACAACATCTGTCTGTGTGCCTGCCTGCCTGTCTGTCTGTCTGTCTGTCTGCCTGACTGTCTGTCTGTCTGTCTGTTTGTCTGTACAAGTCTAACCCTCAGCGATAGCAGGACTGTGGTTCTACTCGGCAGCATCTCCTGGTCCGTAGGCGGGATGAAACCATCCTGGTCTTCCTGGTGCAGCTCTGCACTCGCCTCAGTCCTAAAGCCGGTTTGGAGATGTTGCCGTTACCATGGAGACGTACACCGCCCCAAAGTTGTGCTCGTGGCAGCCTGAATGGAAAGAGCGAGAGCTTTAGCATATGACAGCTAAGGGCTAAAACTAACTATTATCTTCATAGTCGATTCATCTGTGGATTCTTTTCTATAAAATGTCAGAAAATTGTGAAAAATGTGGATCAGTGTTTCCCCAAAAAAGCCCCAATATAATGTCCTCTAATGTCTGGTTTTGTCCACAAATCAAAGATATTCAGTTTACTGTCCCAGAGGAGAGAAGACACTAGAACAATAATCACATTTAACAAGCTGACAGAGAATGCATCAACTCAAACCGAGAAGGTTGTGAGGATGTGGCCGGGTTGGCCCAGTGGGTAGAGCAGGCGCACATATACTGAGAGGTTTATGCCTTGATGCAGAGGTCCAGGGTTTGAATCCGACCTGTGACGATTTCCTGCATGTCTTCCCCCTCTCTCTCTCCTTTCTCACCTAGCTGACCTGTCAAATAAAGGTGGAAAAGCCCAAAAAATAATCAAAAAAAAAAGGTTGGGATTAATTTAATGGTTCAACCAAGTCCAAATGAGACACAGTCAAGACCAAGGACGAAGAAAAGAATCCTCTTCAAGACCACTCACTTACCTGTTCATCATTTATGTGATGCAAGAGACAGTATCTCTTTTATTTTAAGAATGATCATTTTAAAGGTCCCATGGCATAACAATTTCACTTTATGAGGTTTTTTAACATTAATATGAGTTCCCCCCAGCCTGCCTATGGTCCCCCAGTGGCTAGAAATGGTGATAGGTGTAAACGAACCCTGGGTATCCTGCTCTGCCTTTGAGAAAATGAAAGTTCAGATGGACCAATCAGGAATCTTCTCCTTATGAGGTCATAAGGAGCTAGGTTACCTCCCCTTTCTCTGCTTTGCCCACCTCAGATACAGTATTAGGGGACCACTAAGGTCTATATAAAAGAGACTTCAGATACAGTATTAGGGGACCACTAAGGTCTATATAAAAGAGACTTCAGATACAGTATTAAGGGACCACTAAGGTCTATATAAAGAGACTTCAGATACAGTATTAGGGGACCACTAAGGTCTATATAAAAGAGACTTCAGATACAGTATTAGGGGACCACTAAGGTCTATATAAAAGAGAATACAGGTACAGTATTAGGGGACCACTAAGGTCTATATAAAAGAGACTTCAGATACAGTATTAGGGGACCACTAAGGTCTATATAAAAGAGACTTCAGATACAGTATTAGGGGACCACTAAGGTCTATATAAAAGAGACTTCAGATACAGTATTAGGGGACCACTAAGGTGTATATAAAAGCATCCAAAGAGCACCATGTCATGGGACCTTTAAAGGAGGAAGTTACTTTAGAAAAAAAAGCATATATTGCTGGACTCGTTTAAGACCAACTACAATATTTGGCGAGCCCAACGGGCAAGTACACGTGCAAAAACCAACGAGTCCAATACGAGAATACAGTGTTTCCTTTAGGATTTTTTTTTAGCAGTGAGGGCAGGTCTGTCCGAACAACAACTACTGACTATTATGTCAGCAGGATCATTTTAAAAGGCAACAGCGACTACATGTGCGTCTGCGCTATTTCTGATACCGTGGCGGCAGAAATTTTGCCGTGGCGGGCCGCCACTACCAAATCAAGTTCCCTTTCCCAGAGCCACATTAACCAGCCCTGACTGGGGGATCCCGAGGTGTTCCCAATCCTGGGTCCTCCACAAGGCCTCCTCCCAGGTGAACGTGCCTGGAACACCTCCTTAGGGAGGTGCCCTAGAGGAAACACTGCAATAGAAAAATGTCTGGACTCCAGATTCTGGACTCAAGTACTACAGCGCTGCTTCCAGGACTCTATCACATCATTTACACCCAGTCTGGTTTCTGCTCACAGATTGCGGCAGCAGACAGCTTGTCATCTGTGGATTAATTCCATTTTTCTCTCCCTGGGTCTCCCCAGAAAATCTGCCGGTCTGTTGTTTTGACTAAAACGTCCAATCAGACGCAGCCAAACATTAAAACTGTGGCACACGTTTGAAATAAAGTCCATCAGCGCTGTGCTTGTTGTTGTTCCTGTAAAATGCTGCACTACATGTTGAGCCAGCAAGCAAAATATAAACCAAGTTTTTACTTCTTCTCACTTCTTACTTTTATACATTTTTATACAATATTGATTATTTAAATTAAATTTTCCAAGCTTAGTTTCAGAGTATGACAAATGTATGAAGACAGTGAACACAATGAAAAGTATTTTTAATGGTATTCAAACTGTACCCGAGGCTGATCATTGTCACAGAACTACATTATATAACGTATTTAATGCAGTGTGTTTTGATTTAAACATAATCATCATGTTAATCAATTGTTTGTCTACAAAGAAACACTTGAATTAATGTCAAATGAAACTACGTTCAGGCTAGTTTTTATTTTTTAAATTGTTTTAACAGTTTCTTTGTGTGAACGCTCTTGGTATTTGCACAGGTTTGAAATGTTTTTGAGATGACGCAGTAGATTTAAAAAAAATAATTATTTATTGATGCTGCACACAGAGACTAAAACTCTGCAGAACAGCTAACGCAACATTCCTCCTGGGGATGGAGGAAACAGGGCAGCAGGAGTTCAGCCTTTCATGCAACATAAAGTCTCACGCCAGAACCACAACTCTGGGGAAAAACTCCTTCCAGAGTTTGGTCAGCCCGTGCATATGAAAAGAGAGAGACTAGGCTTACCTGTCGTCCTTTGGCTTGGCGTTGGACAGTTCATTTGTATATATTTCAAGGTGCTCTAAGCAATGTCACACGTTTTTTAGGCTACATTTTTTTGTCACATACAGCAAACATCTCCTCACTATCCGCTAGCTGCCTGTCCCCTGAACACACTGTAAAAAAAAAACATGGTCTCTGTAGACAGCCCAGGCTCCACCAACGCCAACAACAACAGACTGTGCCAACCTGCACCACCAAACATAACAAATCTTCCCACGTTCCAGCCAATAACCGACAAGAAGGATTTTGGGGTGGGGGTTGGGGGGTTAGTGTGAGGAAGGGAGGGGGAGGGTACGGGATGAGGAGGAGGAGGAAGGGGCGAACTGGCCTCGTTTTGTTTGAAAATACTTCGAACGTCAACAAGAAGTGACGTCACCCAACATCGCTTAGAGCACCTTTAAGACGGGGACGCGGACAAATGGCAGTATAATATCCAACAAACACACACACACACACACACACACACACACACTCATGTCTCCTCCTCCCTGCAGGTGAAGTATAAAGAGGACCTTAAGAAGATGAAGGGTCAGAGTCTGTTTGTTCCTGGAGCCGAACTCATCCACTCCAAGAATATCAGCGCTGTGATATCTGAGGTCTGCACACACGCACAATCACACACACACACGCACACACAAACATGCATGCATGCACACACGCACAAACACACACACGCACAGACACACACACACAAACACTCACACACACGCACACACACAAACACGCGCACATATACACAAACACTCACACTCACACGCTTGCATGCACACACACAGACAAACACATGCACAAACACATGCACGCACAGACACGCACAAGTACACACACACACTCACAAACACTCACACACGCATGCCCGCAAACACACAGACTCACACGCACACACACGCACGCACAGACACATGCACGCACGCACAGACACACACGCACAATCACACGCATGCACGCACGCGCACACACACACAAACACACACACACACTCACAAACACACATGCACGCACACAGACACACACGCACAAACACACACGCACACACAAACACGCACAGACACACACACGCACAGACACACACACGCACAAACACACACGCACACACAAACACGCATGCATGCACACACACACACACACACACACACACACAGTTCTTATATACTTTGAATAACTTGATGTAATGCATTAACCTGAAAACCAAATGTTAAACTTCAAACATCCTTTTGAAGAAACGAGGAGTCTAGCAAATATCCACATTTTCAAAATAAATAAATCAAGTTTCCACTCTCGGGGTCGAGATATTGGTCATCACCAAAATAGAAGTACAAGAGCACACACAGACACACACCCTCACGCTCCTACAGATCCACCATCCTGATCATTTTTTATCTGAAATGTGTTTCAGTCGAAGTACAAAGAGGAGGGAAGGAAGGAGGCGTCCATGTCTCTGTACTCGGTCCTGGCAGAGACCCCCGAGACCCAGCACGCCAGAGAGGCTTCAGAGCTGCAGAGCGAGGTGCTTACACTTCAAAAACCGCCAACAGGTGGTCGACATGTTAAGCACGGACCAAGATCATCGGCACAATTACTCCACAAAGGCCAGCAGCGTACCCTAGATTAAAGACATTTCAAAGCATCGCAGGGAAAAATATAGCCTAGAAATCTAGACGGACCCTAGCGGCAGCAAATTTATTTTGCAGCCTGGGTCAGTCTAGCCACTCTCCGTTGGCTTGCGAGCTGGAAAAAACAAATTCTGGTCAGGCCAATCACATCGTGTATAGGGTCAGTGGGCGGGGCTTATGGCTGCTGCTGCTGCTGGTGAATAGCGGTCTTCTGGAAGACTTAGAGTTCAGCTTTTCCTTGAGAAAAGAACAAAGAACGGCACTGAAGTCATTCTTAAAAAAAGGAAGATGTGTTCGGAGTTTTGCCGACCGGATACGGCAAAACATTAATCTATCAACTAGCTCTGCTACCTTTTTTGTTGCTCTGATTGGTTGTAGCGTTATCCTATTGCGTGCAGAGGGAATTTGAAAGACCCTCGGATTGAGCCCTGACAATGGTTAGTTCCCGGACCCAACATCTGGATGTGGCTCTGGTTTGTCAGGCTAAGAAAAATAGCTATGAAAACAAAAAATGGTTCTTGGAAAGCACAGACCTCCAACGGTGCATTCAAGTCAAGTCGAGTCAACTTCTTTGTCAGTTCTCTCAAATGATGTGCCAGGCATCCAGAGGAATCGAAAATGCATGTCTCTCCGACCCACAGTGCAATACGTGTAAAAATATAAAATAAATACAATACAATAATACATTCTGAATAGTGCAAAAGTGAGACAAAACCAATCCAAAAAATATAAAATAAAAAAAGTAGAAGTGAAAAAGTGTTCCTGAGTGTTAGAGGCTCCTCCATGGTCCCGTTTCCCAAGTTGTTCCTCTGTCTGTTCATCTTTAAGTCGTAATGTGGAAACCACACGGAAGCTGTGTGTGTTTCACCGCTCGGAGCGCTTAGGCAACACGTTGATAGCTGACTCCAGTATTTAGGAAACAGATCAGCTGAGCTATGGAAGAGGATCGGCAACTCATTTCCTATTTGATTATTCAGATGCCGCATGAAAGCAGCCCAAATGTCCTATCTCGCAATGTGAACTATTTGGATCTGCTCTGAAATGTAACAGGTTCTTCCCTCATGCCCCACCCTTTCACCAAGTTTCATGAAAATCTGGCCAGTAGTTTTTCCGTAATGTGGCTGACAAACAGACAAACTGAACTGAGAACAGGACTTCCTTGGCGAAAGTAATCAGACTTAGTTGGTAAGAAAACCTTGGACGATTGGCGTTAACACAGCCAAGAGTTTTTTTTGTCATCTCTACATACTGTTCCTTTAAAGGTGCACTATGAGTTCCTGCATGGTTTCAGCGCGATTTCATTTTTGTCTCAAATGGTAGTTATCTCTTCGTGATCCCCGAGCTGTCAGTCCCCTGAACACACCGCGAAAAAGCCCGGTCTCGGGAGACAACACGGGGTCGTAAACGTCAAACAAACACTAAGGGGCACAGGCTGTGCACCAAAATACAACAAACCACTCCAGCCGATCACCGACAAGATGGTTGGGGGAGGGGGTGGGGGTTAGTGACAGTTAGTCCGTTAGTTATGACAGTTACGGGAAACATGGGGGGAGGGGCGAGCTTGCTCTGTTTTGTTTGAAATTTCCTTGGAACGTCAACAGAAGTGACCATGCAGGAAACTCATGGTGCATCTTTAATGATTGTGTGAATTTCTTGGTTTTAAAGTGCCCATATTATGAAAAAATCCCTTTTTCTGGTGATTTGGGGTGTTATTTTGTGTCTCTGGTGCTTCCACACGCATACAAACTTTGAAAACAATCCATCCCATGGTGTTCTGAGTGAGATCTGGTTTCTGAATGTGTCCTCCTCCTGGTGAGCTGGTCAAAATCTGCACAGCTTTCTACGTCACTAGCCGAGACGAGCTGGCTAACTGCAGCCGTTAGCATGCTAGCGGCTAACGCTAGCATGCTACCTCATTCTCAATAGCAAAACACTGCTACAACACACACAAGTTCACCCTAATCTCCAAAAGAACTACTTCCATGTGCTCCCTGGTTTAGAAGAAGTCTCCCAGCTAATCCTGCCTTGGAACTGACTGAAGTTGGAGAAACAGCCTTTCTTTTACTGTCTATGGAGCTAGCTGACATGATCTACATCTGAGCTACTGAGCATGTGCGAGTGCAATCAAAGATAGTACAGAAGAAGAGATGTCTCACTCTGTAGCTAAAACAGAGAGCTGAACACAGGGTGAAAAGAGGAGCTGCAGCAATGTGCAGTACAACATAAAATATGGTGTTTTTTGAAAATTAAACCATGTAAACCTATTCTGGTACAATCTCAAAATACAATTATGAACCTGAAAATGAGCAGAATATGGGAACTTTAAAGTCGGCGATCGTGATGGTAAAAGATGACTGTAGCGCTGACAGCGTTGTGTCTGTTTGGGTTTCAGATCAAATACAAAGGAAACGTGAAGACGGAGATTTCCTCGTCTCTTTATTCTCTTCTGCCGGAAACCACCGAGACCCAGTTTGTCAAAGAGCTGACGGAGATACTGAGTGAGGTCAGACTGGATGGAGGGAGGAAAGGATGGATGGATGGATGGGTTATGAAGATAGATGGACCGAAAAATAGATGACAGGATGAGTATATGAAAGATGGATTGATAGAGGATGAACAAATGATTCCATTGATTGAAGTAGGGTGGAGACAGAATGGATGACCAGATGTGTGCATGGATGATGTCTTAATAAATGGAAAGATGAACGGGTGAGGGATGGATAATTGATTGATGGGTGGATGAAATCATGGATAGAAGGACTGATGGACCGATGGATAGAGGATGAATGGATGAACAGATGGATGGAATGATGGGTTGTTATGATTGGATGGATGGACAAATTGAAGGATAAATCAGTATTGAATGGGTGGGTGAAAGGATGGATGGAGGATGAATGTATTAACAGATAAATAGATAAATGGACAGAGAGGGGGGGAACGGATGAATAAATGGACGAGTGTTGGAATCGAAGGATTGATGGATGAATGGATAAACAGGTTATGCTGATGAACGCAAGAATACATTTTGACAAATACATGATTTTTCTTTTATATCTTCTTTGGACAAAATTAAGAAATCACCAAAATTATAAACAATCAAAGTAGAATAATTGAAAAAATGAATGAAAAAATATTTTTTTTAACAGAATGAGAGTCCAGAGTTAAAAGATAAAGGTCCCATGTTGTCATAAAAAGTGAGATTTCCATGTTTTTTTTCTTATTATAAAGCAGGTCGATGTACTATATAAATACCGTGAAAGTATCAAAACGCTCAATCCAGGGGCGCCTGGTGAGCTCACCTGGTTGAGCGTGCGCCCCATGTACAGAGGCTCAGTCCTTGTCGCAGCTGCCGCGGGTTCGCTTCCAAACTGTGGCCCTTTGCTGCATGTCATCCCCCTCTCGCTCCCAATTTCCTGACTTAATCTGTCCTATAAATAAAGGCAATTAAAGCCCCAAAAATTATCCTAATAAAATAAAATCAAAACATGTTTTAGAAAGCGGTGCCTTTAAACTCGGACTGAAGGACTTCAATGCGGTTGTGATGTCACAACTATACTTTATAAATATAGTTAGGAAGTGCCGGTATAGTCATTCCCCGGCTGCATTTATTTTTATTTACTGCAGAGAGA
>CM046808.1:26680547-26715547 GCA_025617405.1 Perca schrenkii | reverse complement strand
TACATTTTAACGTGTTAAAACAGCAATTTCTAATGCGTGAAAATAGCAATTTTTATCTCGCTAAATTGCTGATTTATAGTGCTATTTTGAATGTGTTGAAATGTCTATTTTAAAGCATTACACATCGCTGGTTTAACTACTAAAAGGATCAATGTTTTTAACGTTAAAACGTCTATTTTTAAAACTTTCTGCAGGAATCTTAACTTTTTAAACACAGCAGCATAAATGAAGTACACTGAGATCATACCTTCTACCTTTTATTAAAGATGGAATATATTTTGTTGTTCTTAATTTGTCTTCAACTTCTCTTATTAATCACCTCTTATTATTGTATAATTGCAGGTGAAGTATAAAGAGGACGGTAAGAAGGAGATGAGCATCAACCTGTACTCTCTGCTGCCTGAGACCATCGACACCCAGCACGCTAAAGAGGCCTCCAACCTGCAGAGTGAGGTATTCACACAATGTACTTTGTCTCGCATTGCCAGACCTTCCTCCACAACACTGCGGAGGAAGGTCTGGCTAGTCCACACAGCATTCTGAGATGGGTGAAAAACGTGCTCAGGTTTATCGGCATTTCTTTAAACCGATCACAGTCGTCTTGGGGGCGGTGCTAAGAGCCAGGCGGAGCCACGGTGCCTCTGCTAAATAGTCTCTGGAAGGAACTTGTTTTGGTGGAACATGTGTACGTTCAAAAGTAGTTTTTAGTCGTGCAACAGAAAGCTCAGTTTGGACAGATAGTCTAGCTAGCTGTCTGGATTTACCCTGCAGAGATCTGAGGAGCAGTTAACCATAGTCCTCACAAATCAGCCGGAGTGATATAGACATGGACTAGCGCTCCACTAACTTGAGGATTACTTTATTCTCAGGACATCCAGACTAGAGCTGACCCATCGGGTTCGGTCTTCATTTCTATCATGTTACACGGGCTTGGGCTTGCGCTCCAGGTTGCGCGGTAAATGAGCGGTCAGGTGATGCGTTTCGATTAGCGCCAAGATGGATGCTGAGGAGGTGAAGTAGAGGCTGGCCTCTGGAGGACTTACTCTATTTCTTTATGTTCCAACTTCCAAGTGGCCTGTAGCCTACGTTAGTCATGAATAAATGATGTTACAAAACAGGGTAATTCTGTCGTTATTGGACAACGAGGTAACGTGGATCCGCTGGTGTCTCCTGCAGCTGAAGTATAAAGAAGGCGTGAAGCAGAAGAACCAGAGCAGTTTGTACCACCAGCTCCCAGAGACCACGGAGACACAGCTGGCCAAACAGCTGTCTGACCTGCAGAGCCAGGTACAGCACACGCCGGGACACACGTCTGCTCATCAAACATGGCTGGACAACTTGTTCAACCCTCCTGTTGTCAAATATGACAAAGTTTCCATAACAGAAATTTGGATTTCTTTCAACCAAATTGTCAAAAAAAATAACGTGGGTGGTTCCATACAACGCTCTCTACAAGTAAAATAAATGGTCAGTTCACTGTTCTCATTGGATTTGGGTGTTTTTATTCAATTTTTATAGCATTTGGAGAAAAGAAATTGACAATAATGTATATAAAAGCTTCAACAACGTTGAAAAAAGCAACAAAAGGTTTTCAAAAAACGCAAAAACTCAACAAAAACGTCGGAAAAAGTGACAAAAACGTCAGGAAGGGCGTAGAAAAACTAAAAGTTGCATTGGCGACGGGAAGACAAACACAAGGGTTAAAGTCAGACACAAGTGTGAGTCTCTCAAACTGTTCTGGCTTCAAATATATTTATACAGTTGAGTTTGAGATTCATGTATATATTACGGCTTTACACAATTAATCGCAGTTTTATCGAAATCCTAATATGGACTAGTGAAATATCCAAATCACAGGGACGATGCAGTATTTGTTAAAGGCAAAATATGTGTCAAATTGATCTGAAAGATGTGTTGTGGTGCTGCAGAGACGTCCCGGGCCTACAGGTTTCCTATAATATCAGTCCAAATAATCACAATTGGATATTTTCCTCATATCGTAGCCCAATTATTTATGTCTTCTAATATTTGGTGTTAACATTCTGGATTGATTTCTACTCTTCTGGAGTCGCCACGGTGGCAGAGAACAGCAGTGAGTTGGAAAGTAATGCCACCAAAGGAAAATAGCATGTTGCCAGTTTGTGCTTAAATTATGGATTTTAAAACTTGCCTTGAATGTTTAATATTCATCTCTTGATCAGCTGACTGTAGTGAGTGCTGCAGGGAATCAAAATGCCGGAGCAAACTTTTACGGAGAAAGCAACTCTGGCTCCTTTTTTAGCCACGATGCTGAGACAGTTAGGTGTATGTGTGAAGCAGGGGGCCTAATGAGAATGTGACACGGCTTGACCCCACCTAAAAAAGGGTCTAAGGCTACGTTCACACCACAAGTCTTAATGCTCAACTCAGATTTTTTTGCTCAGATCTTATTTTTTTGTTTGGCTGTTCACATCACCTGTTAAAATGTGGCCTATATCTGATTCCAGTGTGAACTGTTTGCGGTTTCGAACTGACCCGCATGCCCAAAAGACCAATATAACAATGACATCAGACGCAGCACGCTGTTCCACTAAAGTTAGGTTATGGAGGAAGTCAGCTTTTTCACTTTTATTTCAATAGGTTTGTGTAATGGCAGCCGTAACATTAAGTAGCATAACACTAATGAGGTCTAACAGCTCCCTCTCCCTCCAGTGACTCGCTCCATCACTGTTCTCCATGTTGTAGACCTAGTCCAGTTTTTAATGTTACCGTCTGTGTCTCCGGGCTAACTCCTGCCGGAGCAGAATTGGGATAAACGTCGATGTAGATTGATGTAAAAGTCGCATCAAATGCGCCTCGGTTGTTCACACTGCGGCCGCGTTGAAAACAATCAGACCTGGGTCTGATTCAGGACCACATATGGAAGTGGTCTAAAGGTTTGAGTTCACTTCTGAAGAAGTCTGACCTGGTCACTTCACCCCCAAAAAAAAGAGATTTGGGCCACTTTTCCCTGCAGTCTGAACGTACCCTAAAATTCCCCCCCCTCTTTCCCCCATTGTCTTATAAAACTAAAGGTTTAAAATGCCCCCCAAAAAATCGTGTGAAGTATGTTTAAAGCTGGGGTAGGCAGTAATCCCACAACAACCTTTCAGCATGATTCAAGTGGAAAACTAGACTTGTGCAGCTTCTCTTGGCTCTGTTTTCAGAGAGAGGGCGTTCCATATCATCCATATCATCCCCGCTGCTTTAATATCATACTTTCAAAACGTCTTGTGTGCTTTTGAAATGTACAGATTAATTTATCCCTGAAGGTTAATTCAGTTTCTACTGTCCACCGAAACATATTCATACACTTAACTGCCAGTCATCAGTGACAGAGGGAGCACAAATAAAAAGGCATGATGTGGTCGGGCTGGGAAAATGAGATATCACAATATTCTGGACCAATTACATCAAGATCGATATTGCGACGATATTTAAGGGTTGACAATCGGTGCTTTCACAAAATATATATATATATATATTTAGATAAACATTTTTGTGCATTCCCACCTTTAATGGATAGGACAGCTGAGATATTGAAGGGGAGGAGGTTGGGGGAGACATGCAGGAAATGGTCACAGGTCGGACTTGAACCCTGGACCTTCTGCGTCGAGGACTAAACCTCCACACCACTAAATATATATTTATAGATAAATAATCATCATCCATAATGTGTTAAACTGTTACAAGTGAAATTGTTAGTTTCCAGCTGTATACTGACTATGTTTACATGCGTGCACAAAAATACTGTGATGTTAAAACACGTGTGGTCTTCCCGTTGACCTTTACGGTAACTTTTGGTTTTCTGGGTCCAAATGTAAACTTTTTTTTCAACATTTTATTGTTCTCTTTCCAAACTTGTTTTGTCCTCGTCCCAACAATTTTCAAGCTTTTCCCGACATCTATGTCACTATTTCCAATGTTTTAGACCATTTTTTTCTTCTTTTGTCACTTTTTTGGATGTTTTTGTTGTTTTGTCCCATTTTCTTTTTTTTAAAGCTTTTTTCCAACATTTTAGTCACTTTTTTCAACGTTTTTTTGTAATATTTTTTCAAATGCTGTGAAATTGAATAAGATGAAAGTTTCATTCATTCATTTTACTTCTTAAGAGCGTTTTATGAAACCATGCACGTTATTTGTTTTGACAATCTGGTTGAAAGAAACCCCAAATTCTTATTCTTCTAAAGAAACTTTTTGGAAGTGGGTCAAATGTGCCTCGAGGACAACAGAAGGGTTAAAAGAAATGTGCAATTCTTCAAATGATAGCCCCTCAAAATGTTTCACAACAGATTTTCTTAAAAGATTGAGTTAGTGTGTGCTCGTTATTATCAATTTAGACAACGTACTTGTGTATCACGATATCTCGATATAGATGATTTCATCACGATATGATTCCATTGAAACACGATAAATGATCACATTGAATTATCACCTAGCCCTAGCAAATGGGAAAATGTACAACAAGAAAATTATTTGAAATATGAGCTGAATAAAGACGATAAAGTACGATAATGGGGTTTCCGCAGGCTCTTAAAAAGTCTAAAATTCGCAAAAGTATTGTGTTCTAGGTTTTAAATTCTCCTACGTCCATGTAACTCTACCTCTAATGCTCGCTGAAATGTTTTTTTTTTATTCTGTGGTGTAGTTCTTTCGCCCGTCCTAATAGAATTCGCTGTATATGTACGGATCATTATTACTCTGTCACTTTTATTCAATTTTAACAATTTGACTTTTCAAGTACTTTTGTGACTCTGCATTTCGTTGTACTTTCATGTCGTGATCATAGGTCTTAAATTTTATTCATAAAGGTCTTAAAAAGTCTTAAAAAGGCTTACATTTGATGCGTTGAAACCTGCAGAAACCCAGGATAAAAAACAAAGTGCTGAGTGCATTGCACATACAGTACATACAGTAACAAATTCCAATCCAGTATTTTTAAACATATAACCAATATTAGGTTTGTAAAAAACACATTTCATTCAACATAAGATTCTATGTGGCATTAAAAAGGTCTCGAAAAAGTCTTTAACTTGGTGAATGCTGCAGAAACTCTGGAAACAAACAAACAGGTACCACTGGAGGTAGCAGGAAAAATAAAATGTGATATTTGTTTTTGCGATGTCTGCAGGCAAAGTATAAAGAAGCGGGGAAGAAGGAAGTGAACACCTGCCTGTACTCTGTTCTGCCTGAAACCCTGGAGACACAACACGCCAAAGAGAGCGGCGAGCTACTCAGTGAGGTACGGAGCACAACGTTTAAATGGTGTGGACACCACGGGCCCTATCTCACACCCGGCGCAGCCCACAGCCCAACGCAAGTGTCTCTGCTAGTTTAAGACCGACGCAGTTGTCAATTTTCCTTACAGGGAGGTGTGTTCAGGTGCATTCTGGGCGTGCTGCTCTTACAGGGAGGTGTGTTCAGGTGCATTCTGGGCGTATTGCTATCTTGAGGCAGCAGGAAGTGATGGCACCATTGACCAACAAAAACCTGGTCTAAAGTCAATAACGCAGCATTTCATTGTTATTTTAACAGAGCATTAGTAAAATGCTCCTAGGCTCGTGCACAGCGCGCGCACACTATGCTTGTTACACACACAGGGACGCACAGCAGCACACACACATGCAGAAGATTACAAATAAAAATATTAGGGTGCAAATCCTCCATCATAACAGCAATGCTCCTAGGTCCAAACGCGCCTGGCTTTTAAAGGGAATGGGAGATGATCTCTGATTGGTTGATTGCATGTTACGCCCAAAACACACCTCTGATTAATGAAGACACTAAGAACAACCCTTTAGGACCAGGCGCCCGGCACACGGAGCCTTTTTTACTGCCGTCAAACTATCAAAAGTGGATTTGGACACGCCCTAAACACACCTGCACCAGACGTTTCACACCGTTCGCTTAGATCGTTAAAATAGGGCCCTGAGGGTGAATAAAACTGCCCTGATTCTCTCTTTCCATTTTTCCCCAGATTAAATACAAGGAGAGCGGGAAGAAGGAGCGCTCCAGCTCCCTCTACTCCACTCTGCCCGATACTTCCGAAACCAGCTTCGCCAGAGAGATGAGCGAGCTGCAGAGCGAGGTACAGATCTGACTGAGTTTCCTCTGATTCCAAAATATCAACAGCACATCTGGTGTGTAGTTGACACCACACTTTGTTACTGTGAGGGAGAGAAACAGAGACTTACCTGGGATTAAATGAGATGAGATGTGACAGACTGTACTGTGCGCGATGTACAGAATGATGACAGGAGATGGATTCATGGAGGTGATTTATAGACTTTTATTTTGTTATTTTATTCATAAATTTGAGACTAGGCAAGTGTACAGACAGTTTATTCAAAAGACAGTATAGAAATATACAGTATCTCACAAAAGTGAGTACACCCCTCACATTTTAGTAAATATTTCATTATATCTTTTACACTGAAGAAATTACACTTTGCTACAATATAAAGTATTAAGTGTGCAGCTTGTATAACAGTGTAAATGTGCTGTCCCCTCAAAATAACTCAACACACAGCCATTAATGTCTAAACCGCTGGCAACTAAAGTCAGTACACCCCTATGTTAAATTCCCATAGAGGCAGGCATATGTTTATTTTTAAAGGCCAGTTATTTCATGGATACAAATAACAAGGTCACATGACACACAGCCATCTTCTAACCGTATATAAACTGGGAACTATATTGTCAGAAGGCGAAGCACTGCTACTTCTGCTACTTGGGCGGAGTGATTTGCTCGAGTCGCAGTACCTGAAGCCGTTGTGGTGAGGAGCAAAGAGTAACAACGGTGCTTTTCAGGTGTTGCGCTAATCACTCCGCCCAAGTAGCAGTGCTTCGCCTTCTGAGAATATAGTTCCCACGCACGGAGATGAGAAGGGTATGTATGGACTTATCTAACTGTGGGGGATACGGGGAATAAGATCAAGTCCCAATAACTCGGCGTGTTCCTTTAAATGAGCAATGTCAAATATTTTTGACTGTTATACTGCATGTCTCATGTAGTCTTCTCACTTACAGTTTGGTTGACATAAAGCTCTAAAAAAGTTAGGTCAAATTTCCTTAGCCATCATTGAAAAAAGCACCAAAAATGAAATGAAAACATCAAGAAAAGTCGGAAAAGCATCGGAAAAAGTGACAAAAACTTCAGAAAAGGTGACAAAAACTAGGTGGCCCAAAATTGATTGGGAACCTTAAAGGTGCCGTAGTGAAGATCCAGGACTTAGCCAAAAAATTTGAACATTGACAACTTCTCAGTCCCCCCTTTCTGCCAAAGCCCAAAACAGTCTCATAAGCCCCTCCCCCCACAAGGGAGAATTAATGCGTGTGCATCAGGGGTGTCAAACTCAACTTCCCTAAGGTCCACACTTGAAAATGAGAATCACATCAGGGGCCAGACATTTATTTTATTGCTTTTATGTCAGGGGAAAAGTCAAATATCTTTGACTGTATTATTGCATGTTTCATATAGTCTTCTCATTTACAGTTTGGTCGACAAAAATGACGAAATCACGAAAATGCCAAAAACATTTGGAATAAGTAAAAAAAATTCGGAAAAAAAAACATTGGGCCAAAATGTATTGTGAACCTTAATGTATATAGGGGCCGGATCAAATTTAGCAAGGGGTCGGATTTGGCCCGCGGGCCTTGAGTTTGACACATGTGGTGTGCATGATCAGTAATTGACACGCAGTTAGACAACCCCCCTGGCCCTGATTGGTGCATCTGAACAGGGAGCTGTGGATTTTTGCAAATCCCACTACAGGCTGTAGGTGGAGCCAGAGGAGCTGGATTTATTTTTTAAATGAGCTGCTTCCTGTAGTTCTACTGGAACATGGGGTCAGTGTCAGCAGATATGACAGAAAGTTGGTTTTATAAGGCTTACCTACTACACCTTTAACTGTACCCTTGACTTAAATGTGGGCCTGATCAAAGTCTGCGAGGGGCCGGATGTGGCCCGCGGGCCTTGAGTTTGACACACGTGAGATGAAACAAGATGTATTGAAGGTGTAGAGCAAGAAGGTGTTCTGCAGAACGCTGCATTATCGGCTCATTATATCGGATGGTTTTTCATCAAGAGTCGGTCCTCGCCAGCGAGATTATAATCAGAAAAAGGATCAAAGAGGTTATCTGCGTCGCCGCCTTTTTAATTTGCATTTTTTAACGACGTTGCAGAGAAACGGTCGCTAATGAGGCCTGGCTCGCCGTCAGCACGGACACAAAAGACCATTTCATCAAACACAGGACGATGAAGAGGAAGCTATAAAAAGACACACAAAAACCAAACACAAAGGAGACAGATAAATATAAAGAGCAACAGTGTTAGCTTGGATAGAAAAAGAGGTTAATTGTTGATATGTAGATGCAAAGTGCTTTTATTTGTACCGAGAAACCAGCGGCAGAAGAAGTATTCAGATCTTTAACTTAAAGGGATACTCCACCGTCTGTTGAAATAGTTCTTATCATGGTCTCCCCTGGCTGTAGATAGGGGGGCCAACACATTTTTTGTCTCAGTGCAAGTAATTAGGTTGATTTTTTGTGTGTTTTGTTGGCTCACTTTTACTTACAACATGCTAACCGGCAACATAGGAATCCATTCACTACGCTAAGCTAACTAGAACTAAAACAATGCATGCACAAAAAATGTTAGGCCCACCTATCCACAGCCAGGGTAGACCGTGATAAGCCCTATTTCAACAAACGGTGGCGTATCCCTTTAAGTAAAACTCGAGTAAATGTACTTAGTTACATATACATATACCCCCCAAACCTCTGTCGCAGCCTGTTCCTTCTGCAGCAGTATCACTGAGGCAAGTTCCTGTTCATCTTGTGTTGTAACTCTTAATATTTTAGGGGTTTCTGTCTTTTTACAGACTAAGTACAAGGAGAGTGGGATGAAGAGCCTTTCTCTGAGCGTCTACAGTCAGCTCCCAGAAACCGCCGAGACCCAGTTCGCTAAGTCTGTTTCAGAGCTGCAGAGCGAGGTGAGGAAGTCTTCACCAGAGTTTTCTTCTAGCTTTGAAAGGACTTGAGCGGGATTTATGCTTCTGCGTTAAATCGACACCGTGGCACCGACACGTATAGACGGAGAGACACCGACCCTGCGCCATAGCCTGACGTGCACCTCACCTCTGGTAGCATTGCATTTCCCTTTTTGACTCATTTCCAGGTTCTCCTTCTCCATAACAACATGAAATCAGGGAGAGGGTTAACTTCTCCTGCTCCAGATTTCCCACTGTGGTCAGAAAGAACAGGAGGAGACACTTTGTTCCTCTCACTATGACTCTATACCCTCACTACTCGCTCTGAAGATAATCACCATCACTCTCTCACTCACTCTACCACACACACAAACACGTATGCACACACGCACGCGCTCAATGGTGTTTTAAGCCCCCAACGTCTCCTTTCAGGCAGCGCTGCGACCGTTGACTTCAAGGCACCTAACCTTAACCATAACCATTGCTTGTTTTAAGCCCCCAACGTTGTCTTCCAGGCAGCGCTGCCTGGAAGGCACTAGGATTAGGCAATGGTTAGTGTTAAGGTTAGGATTAGGTGCCTTGAAGTCGAAGTTGGGGGCTTAAAACACCATTGACACAGACACACACACACACACACACACACACACCGGCACTGTTATTCTCTTAAAGAGATCGACACACACACCAACGCACAGGTATAAACTTCAGGGCTCTTACGTAGACTACGGAAGCGAAAGCTCTGCGTGGAGCCTCCGTACAACCATAAATCTGACTTCAGTCCGTCCCACGAGGATGCATGGCAGAGAAGCCAGGAAATAATCTTAGGAGGGGAGCCTCCAAAGTTAACCTCGATGCGAATTTGCTTTGCCACCAGAATATAATGTTTTATTCGCCGCTTAGAATGGAAATGAATGAACACGCACTCGCGTGTGCGTCGCTGTACCGTGATTACATGTTTTACAGTTCTCCGGTGCCATTTGTGTCTGACATTTCCAACAAAGTATCATTCGATTGAACGAATTTCAGATGAAGTACAAACGGGGGAAGAAAGACGCGTCCAGCCCTCTGTATTCCACTCTGCCGGAGACTCTGGACACGCTGCACGCCAAAGAGGCTTCGGAGCTGCAGAGTCAGGTAACAACACGCATCCGCTGGGACTTCCCAAGGTTTTTGGAAGGGTGGCTGGGGCTCAGGTGGTAAAGAGATCGCCTACCAATCATAAGGTTGGTGGTTCGATCCCTTACCCATGCAGTCCCATGTTGAAGCGTCCAGGGCAAGACACTGAACCCTGAATTGCTCCCAATGCTGCACCACCAGTGTATGAATGTGTGTAAATGGTGAATGGTTCCTGTACTGTGCTATGTAAAAGTGCTTTCAGTAGTCGTTAAGACTAGAAAAGTGATATACAGTTCATTTACTTTGCTACTTGTATTTGGCGGGGGGTTTAAGTAAATGTTAAGTTTTTCCAAATAATTTTGGACTGTTATCACCATATCTGTGTCTAAAACGTTGGAAAAGCTAAAGCACATAATACATAAATAACACTCTAATAGTTTGAAGACAAAACTTGCTTAAAGGTGCCCTGCCACACGTATTTCATGACTTTGTGGTAATGTCTGAAGTTCTACCATGGACTCTGTAACATTTTTTGTGTATAAAATGCCTTGGTTACCTTGTTTGAAGCCATTCTAGCGCGGTATAGAAAGCCTACAGGAAGACTCGGCTCGATTTCTGCCAGTTCTCATTAATATTCAACGAGCTAAGCTGTTTGAATCTGATTGGCTAACAGCTAGCCAATGAGAGCCTGGCTGTCAAAATCCGTTACCCAGCCCAACTGGGCGAGCTCATGAATAGGAATGAGCTCAGGCAGTATGATGTCAGACTGACCAGCTTTTGTGATTGGTCTGATTTCTCTGCTTATTTCTGTTCAGTGGCTACAGCTGACAGAGGAGGTAGCAGTTCATTTTCACATTCACCACATAACACAAACACACATATGGACCGTACAGATTTTAAAAAATGCAAGTAAAAACGGTTTTGTGTGGTAGGATACCAACTGCCAACTCTGTCATTAGATGTGAGGAAAGTTTTTTAGTTAGTTTTGATTCTCACATTTTAATTCAATTTTATTTATGGTATCAAATCATAACTAGAGTTATCTCAGGACACTTTACAGATAGAGTAGGTTTAGACCACACTCTATAATTCAAAAAGACCCAACCATTTCCCACGAGCAAGCATTTAGTGTGACAGTGGTGAGGAAAAACGTCCTTTAAGGCAGAAACCTCAGACAGACCCAGTGTCTTTGTGGGCTGCAGATCTGTCGCAGCCGGTTCGGACACAGACACATTACTACACATTACATTCATTTAGTTTAGGGGCTGCCCAAAACTGCTCGGGTGCTGCACCTAGACCTTATAACGGTGGTGAAAACCCCGCAACCATCCCTGTGTGTGTCTTTTTACAGATGGTATATTGCTAACTGTCTCTGCTGCTGTTTGTGTTCAGCTCAAGTACAAGTCGGCTCTGAAGGCCGGTGCTTCCTCCGGCCTGTTCCACCTGCTGCCGGAGACGTTGGAGACGGCCCACGCTAAGGAAGTCTCCGAGCTCCTCAGCGAGGTAACAGCCAGCAGGACGGAGAAGACATTTATCACGCCTATAGTTTGCTCGCTCTGGTCCCAATCAGCTGATGAGTTCAGTTGTTTTCTAGGTCAACATCTCTCAAGGTTAATTTCCTACGTCCATGCAACTCTACCTCTAAGGCTCTTTTTCTATTCCCAGGTAGTTCTGTCGCTAGTCCAGATATAATTCACTGTATTACGACTACAAATGAGACTAACATACAACTTTTAATGGATGCTGTATTGTGTGAATGATCTATTATTGTGTTTTATGTACTTTGATCATGTTGCTTTGCATGACTAGACTATGCACGGTGTCCAAGACAAATTTCCCAGTGATGGGACTAATAAAGTATAAAGTTAAAGTTATATTGCAGCCAATCAGCTTTGGTGTTGTTGGTGTGAGTCTCTTTCGGATTGTACCACAGAAATAAAACAGATTTTATTCTTAAGCTTTGGGGAAGTAACCTGACTCCTCCAGATGGATCGCTTCCCATTAGCTCGGCATATCCATCGGGGAACTTTCCGTTGGAGAACTTTTGGGAAGGGGTGTCTATCACCACCTATGTTGGTGATAGACGGGCCAAATCAACCAATCAGATCAAACTCTTGCCAAAACCAGTCGGGAGAAGAGCAAAAACATCTTTTCCTCCGAGAAAAGCCTCCAGTGCCGTTTTTTGCTCTTCTTTCAATGAAGGACTACTTTCTAATTCAGATAAAACTTGCTGCGATAGCTACGCTCATCTCATCCGTGGAAGCTGCCGTGTTGTTTAGACTGAACAGTCGCTTCTCGTTGCATCACACCTGAACTCGCCTCAAAACCAACGCTGATTGGTCGGTCGTTTGGCGAACGGCTCCAAATTTTCTCTACCTCAAGATGCCAGTCTGATCTGGGAGTGGAAAACTGGAGCTCGCCAGATCAGGACGCTCTCACGGGGATTGGGGAAGTGCAAGTTAAGTGATATTTGGCTTAAAAAAACTGAATCAAGGGCTTAGTCGATGTTGTGATATAGGTCTTGAATTTCATTCATAATGATCTTTAGGTCTTAAAAAGTCTTAAATTTGACTCGGTGAAGCCTGCAGAAAGTCTAAAGTTTGTAAACCTGGAGCAGTTTCCCCTTTTGGGTGGGTTTGGCTTCACACGGAGAAGATGGAAGTGTACCAGACCACCACCTCGTCAAGCAGGTCTCGGTACGCTTGTTTGGTCCGCGTTTGGTGCGCATCCGAGTGCGATTGCTGCTTAAAATTTAGGGGGGGGGCTTGACCCAGCGGTCTAAAAATCGCCAATGTTTTTCAGTACACTGAGATCCCACATTCTACGTTTTATTAATGATGGAATATGTTTTGTGTTTCTTGATTTGTCTTCAGCTTATTATTGTATAATTCCAGGTGAAGTATAAAGGTTAAAACAGCAACTTTTAACCCATCAAACAGCATATTATAATGCCTTGGGATTTTCTTTTTTATATCTATTTTTGAGGTATTAAAACAGATTTTTTCACGTCTTAAAATGTGAATTTCTAACAAGTTAAAACGTACATTTAACATGTTAAAAACAGCAATTTCTATGCGTTAAAATAGCAATTTTTAAAGTGCATAAAAACGTCTATTTTGAATGTGTTAAAATTCTATTTCAAAGCATTACACATCGCTGGTTTAACTACTAAAAGGATCAATGTTTTTAACGTTAAAACCTCAATTTCTAACATCTATTTTTAAAACTTTCTGCAGGAATCTTTACTTTTTAAACACAGCAGCATAAATGAAGTACACTGACATCATAACTTCTACGTTTTATTAAAGATGGAATATATTTTGTGTTTCTTAATTTGTGTTCAATTTGTGTTAATTGCAGGTGAAGTATAAAGAGGACGGTAAGAAGGAGATGAGCATCAACCTGTACTCTCTGCTGCCTGAGACCATCGACACCCAGCACGCTAAAGAGGCCTCCAACCTGCAGAGTGAGGTATTCACACAACGTACTTCTGTTTCCTTTCTCGGTAGCTTCTGTCATGATGTGACATATTCCTTAAGGAGTCTTGTCGTCTCAACAGGACAGCTTAATTATTATTATATTATTATTATACTTTATTGATATAAGCCTACTCTTTCTGTGATGGCAATTCACATTATCATTTCCTTTCTTTGGCAGCATGTCCTCTAAAGACAGGGCCAACCCCAAAAACTCTTTCAGAGCTATTTTAGGAATAACATATGTGTCCTCTAGGGCTGCAGGATATGAGGAAGATATGGTATAACAGTGTTGAATATCGCGATAATGATATAACTTCTTCTCAGTTCTGCTGCTTTCCGTATTCTGCTACAACACAACAAAGTGTTTGTTGAATTAAAAACAAAGGATTCTCTTATTGAACAAATTGAAAAATTGAATTGAACATAAAAGGCAGCACTTAAAAAAAGAGAATGAGTTGCATTTCAAAGTGCAGTTTTCTACTGACAACTAACACAAACAATCTCTGAGTGTTTTTAGATGTCGCAGCCTTTCGGGATGTGTTTATTGCGTCAGTTAATGTCACGATGACGATGAAAAAACTAGGGCTGATTAGTCAACTTTTTTTTTTTAGGGCTGATCGGTGGTTTTGGTCTTAGTCAACTTAGATCTCTTTAGTCCATTAGTCATGTTTGATGCTTTTTTTTTCATGCTGAATGACTTATTTCCAAGAAACGTACGAGCACATCTCTGGTAAACACAAGAATTAAAGTGGTGCTTTTGCACGACTCTTTGTGGAGAAACTGAGATTTACAGATCTGTCGATTAAATCAACTAATCGATTAGTCGATACAACCGAATGAGTGTTAATCGAGCACAGCCCTAGAAAAAACTATCTATTGTGCAGCCCTATGGTGTTGATGTGTATAGTAAATAATACAAAAGCTCCTACAATAACCGAATGAAATGTGAAGTTTGGATCGGTTTGTTCTTGGCTCTCCTGCAGCTGAAGTATAAAGAAGGCGTGAAGCAGAAGAACCAGAGCAGTTTGTACCACCAGCTCCCAGAGACCACGGAGACACAGCTGGCCAAACAGCTGTCTGACCTGCAGAGCCAGGTACAGCACACCGGTTTAAATATTCAATTTGTAATAATTTGTACCAATTTGTACCATCATTTGTACCAATTTGTACCATAATTTGTAAACATACTCCAATTCAAAAAGATGTTCAAAGAAATGATATTCCAGAGGCACAGATAAACACAGTGCAATTAATTAATAACCTGGACTTACATTGAACAATTTGTAGTATGTGTATAATTATTGTTGTGTATGGGTAAAATATATAATGTGAATATTCTGAATATATATTTTCATTGATTACAGATTTATTATCTCTGTTGACTTATTGTTTTGTAGCTAACTTATTTAATAGGAAAGAAAGCGTATAAAAGGGTAGGAGTACATAAGTTTTACTTCTTCCCAGTCCTTTTTGAATGTGTAAATAGAGGTCTTTAAGTACTGGAAATTATGGAGTTTTATTTTTTAACTGTTTTGTTTATATATTACTATTTTTTTCGGATGTTTTATTTTATTTACATGTTCAAAATAAAAGATATAAATAAAAAATACCAGGGACAATGAGAACAAGACTGTCAGGAATGCGAGGCTTGGACCCAAAAATGCAGAGTAGAGGAAATTTTATTAAACAAAAGAGTTAGAACATGAGGTGTCCTGAGGAAGGCAGGAAGGCACAAACAAAGCAGACTGATCTCATGAAGTGGCGTATGTATGACACGCCAATTCGTATGCCATTTTGGCGTGTTATCAAGACACAGAATCGCTTTTTAGCGTTTTTATCAACGCAATTTTTCAATTCACACAGGAGAGCCGGGATTGCGTCTCACGTGTGCCGATTTTTATTTTTCTACTCCAGATATCTGAATGAAATGCTACTCAACACTCAATGGCTGTAGAGTCTGTAAAGCCGCACTTTGTTGTGTGTTCATGTTAAATTAAAAGAACATAAAAATACATTAAAAAAAGTACATTAATACAACTGCTTGGGGGCCCATTCGTAATGTCAACATTGATACTTTTAATGATGCACCAGGTTAGACGGAACCTTGTTAAATTTTTTTACAAGCAAAAATAGTCTTTTCAAATGAAATATCGCAAATCGACACTGAATCAAAATCGAATGGATTCAGGAAATCAGCGGCGGTACCCAGGCCCTATTAACGTCTGTTCTGAGCTACATTGTTATCTCACTTATTTGAAGTCAACATTTTACTTTAAAGAATATCTCAAATTGCTTATAAGCTTCTCGCGGGCAGTTAAATACTTCCTTTTAGAACATCAGACCTGCTCTCACTAACGCTTTTTATTCCATTGTTGTGTATATCTGTGTATTGCACCTTCGGTGTAAATAGTCTGTTTACATTGTCTTAACTGTCTTGTTGTATAAACATGTTATGTTTATTGTTTTTGTCATGTACTCAACTCTGTTAGGTCATTATAATTGTGGAGGACTACAGATGGAAAGTAGCATAATGCTAAATCTGGTGCAGCCATCTTTTTAATGTACCTGCACATTGTCCTGCTAAATAAACTAAACTAAACTAAACTAAACATGTGTGCATGTCACCCTGCAGACCAAGTACAAGGAGGCGGGTAAGAAAGAGGAGAAGACATCTCTGTACTCCGTCCTGCCTCACACCATGGAGACGCAGCACGCCAAGGAAGCCGCCCAGCTGCTCAGTGACGTAAGAGTCGATAAATTAATTTCTCGTTCATATCCGAGCATAACGGCAAAATGCAACACATCGGTTGGACAAAATGTCATCCCTTCCTCCTCTGCTTGTTGATGCTGATATTCCCCCAGATCAAATACAAAGAAGGCGGGAAGAAGGAGATGTCCAGCTCCCTCTACTCCACTCTGCCCGACACGTCGGAGACCAGCTTCGCCAGGGAGATGACCAACATGCAGAGCGAGGTGAATAAAAACACAGACACGATATTTGAAAAATAGTGCATAAAAATGCTGAAAATGGAGCATGCCTCAACACCAAAAAGCAACAAGAGAAACAAACGTAAAAATAAAAGTGTTAAAGTGCCCATATTATGAAAAAAATCCCCTTTTTCTGGTGATTTGGGGTGTTGTTTTGTGTCTCTGGTGCTTCCACACACATAGAAAATTGGAAAAAAACCCATCCATGGTGTTCTGAGTGAGATACGGTTTCTGAATGTGTCCTGTCTTCAGTCTCCTGGTGAGCTGGTCAAAATCTGCACGGCTTTCTACATCACTAGCCGAAACCAGGGGCCTAGGGGGCTAACCGTTAGCATGCTAGCTCGTTCTCAATGACAAAACACTGCTACAACACACACAAGTTCACCCTAATCTACATAATAAATTGTATAGAACTACTTCCATGTCCCTGTTCTGCAGGTATTCCACGCAAAGTGTGAAATGTGCCCTCGTTTAGAAGAAGTCTCCCGGCTAATCCTGCCTTGTACTGACTGAAGTTGGAGAAACAGCTAGCTAGCTCATGTAGTCCTTACCTAGCTACTGAGCATGTATTCCTTACCTAGCTACTGAGCATGTAGTCCTTACCTAGGTAGCTCATGTAGTGCTTACCTAGCTACTGAGCATGTAGTCCTTACCTAGCTACTGAGTATGTTGTCCTTACCTAGCTAGCTCATGTAGTCTTACCTAGCTACTGAGCATGTAGTCCTTACCTAGCTACTGAGTATGTAGTCTTTACCTAGCTAGCTCATGTAGTCTTACCTAGCTACTGAGCATGTAGTCCTTACCTAGCTAGCTCATGTAGTCTTACCTAGCTACTGAGCATGTAGTCCTTACCTAGCTAGCTCATGTAGTCTTACCTAGCTACTGAGCATGTAGTCCTTACCTAGCTAGCTCATGTAGTCTTACCTAGCTACTGAGCATGTAGTCCTTACCTAGCTAGCTCATGTAGTCTTACCTAGCTACTGAGCATGTAGTCCTTACCTAGCTACTGAGCATGTTGTCCTTACCTAGCTACTGAGCATGTAGTCCTTACCTAGCTACTGAGCATGTAGTCTTACCTAGCTACTGAGCATGTTGTCCTTACCTAGCGAGCTCATGTAGTCCTCAGGGCTCTCAAGTTTTGAACAGAGTTCAGAGTGAGATTTTGGCGGCAGGGGTTTGGGTGGGGACGGAGTCTGATCTGATAAATGACATAAATGTAGGCCTGTGTTCGATTGAAGAAATTCTTAGTCGACTAACACTCATTCAATTGTATCGACTAATCGATTAGTTGATTTAATCGACAGATCTGTAAATCTGAGTTTCTCTTCAAAGAGTCATGCAAAATGATGCATATATTGAATAAGATATAGCCTCCTTTGCATATTTAAACATAACATTTCAGAAACCGTGTAATACAACAAAAAATTGCCTTAATGAAAGTAATCAAAGTAGGTTTCACGGTGATATGTCTTAGGTAAAATGTCAACCCTTAATTCTTGTGTTTACTAGAGATGTGCTCGTACATTTCTTGTAAATAAGTCATTCAGCATGAAAAAAGTATCAAACATGACTAATGGACTAAAGAGATCTAAGTTGACTAAGACCAAAACCACTGATTAGTCGACTAATCTACTAAGAGGGAGCAGCCCTACATAAATTCGTACAAATAATTTTTATTTGTATTAATTCAGTATGTCTTTGTGTGTGTGTGTGTGTGTGTGTGTGTGTGTGTGTGTGTGCGCGCGCAATAATTAATACTATCAATTGTCTGGATACAATATAATGAAATAGCCTAGGCCAAAGGTTTTCACAATGGAGCCCGGGAGGTTGTGCAGTAAAAAATAAAAGGAAAGAAAAAACTAAAAAATATTCCAAATTATTATGGGTACTGTTATAAAAGTATTATTGGTAGGCCTAAAATGGGTATCTTTATAAAAAATATAAAACTGTCAGAGTAGCCCTGCAGCCGATTCAACATGTAGCTATAATAATAATAATAATAATAATAATAATAATAATAATAAAAGCTACCCAGTGTTTCCTCTATGTTGATTTCTGCCGCCACAGTATCAGAAATAGGGCAGCCACACAACAGGGTTTCCTGTTCCTATATACATGTAGTATATAAAGTCATAATTCCACGACTCTACAGAGCAGTGTGCTCTACTGAACTCAAGCCAACTGTCATCCGCTCTCTCTCCCCTCAACTGGAACAGTGACAGGACGTCATCACTCGCCAAGTCATGGCAACCAGATAAACAACAGGGCGAGTACACCGAGTACACTTGTCACTCAATCTCAGGCAAAGTCACAAACAGCGACGAAAGCCGCAACTTGAAATCCGCACTCACTCAGCTGGTGCGTGGCGGCAGGCACTAGCGGCGCCAGGATTTTGATTGTAGGTGGGCCTCCAGAAAACTGGACGGGCCAATTAAAATAAGCCAAATGTATTCAGGTTCCCCCTTCATTCAGACAGCCAGACACTAATAACGTTAAGACACTACTTGCCTTGCTGGTGTGACGGTGTGGCTACGGGAGGACTTGATGGGGAGAGGGCGGCCGAGCAGGATGGTAAATCGTCACTTGTAACCGCGTTACTTAAAATGTCCTCCTCCTGCTCCTTGGAGAGTTTCTTGCTGAATTTAGATGAAAACAAGCTGCTTTGCTTCGCTTTGCGTTTCATATTAGCTAGCTAATAGCAACAATCTGTGTCTGTCTCATTGAGCTTGCTTGAAAAGCTTGCGCACAAACGTCATTCATTTCATTGGATCACTTGCTGGTGACGACGCAGCCTGTGGGCAGGCGGGTAGAAGCTGCTGATTGGCTGAGAAGCTTCCACTCAAAGCTTTCCTCAGGCTGCTTATTGGATGAACTGCTAGATGGGTCAAAATGGGCGGGCCCGGACCTAAAATGACCAATGGTAGCGCCGCGGATGGTGGCAGGGCGTTCTGAACTCTATGGGGAACTCACTTGATTCCTCTACCTGTTCCACTGTTAAAAATAGCGGCGCAACTTGGTGGGCGTTATCCTGGTAATTTCTCTGCGTGAGAAATACAAGGTGTGGCGTGTGAGCGTGTGAACGGGTTGAAATGCGTGTGTCTCACGCCCAATGCGTGAGACTTGAGAGCCCTGAGTCCTTACCTAGCTACTGAGCATGTTGTCCTTACCTAGCTAGCTTATGTAGTCCTTACCTAGCTACTGAGCATGTAGTCCTTACCTAGCTACTGAGCATGTAGTCCTTACCTAGCTAGCTTATGTAGTCCTTACCTAGCTACTGAGCATGTAGTCCTTACCTAGCTAGCTCATGTAGTCCTTACCTAGCTACTCAGCATGTAGTCCTTACCTAGCTACTGAGCATGTAGTCCTTACCTAGCTACTGAGCATGTAGTCCTTACCTAGCTACTGAGCATGTAGTCCTTACCTAGCTACTGAGCATGTAGTCCTTACCTAGCTACTGAGCATGTAGTCCTTACCTAGCTAGCTCATGTAGTCCTTACCTAGCTAGCTCATGTAGTCCTTACCTAGCTACTGAGCATATGCGACTGACAACAAAGATATTACAGAAGTTGAGATGTCTCACTCTGTGGCTAAAACAGAGAGCTGAACACAGGGTGAAAAGAGGAGCTGCAGCAATGTGCAGTACAACAAAAATATGGTGTTTTTTGAAAATTAAACCATGTAAACCTATTCTGGTACAATCTCAAATTACAATTATGAACCTGAAAATGAGCATAATATGGGCGCTTTAAAAAAAAAATAGAATGTTACAACTAACATGTTTTCCCTAACAGATTTTTAGGCATTCTTTTATCAAATAACTTGAAAAATAGTGCACGTTGCTGCAGTAGCCCACCCCTAGGTGTAAGCTGAGCCCCGAATGTTCGCTCCGCCCCTGATCATGAAGTGTCTCTTCAAACATTTTTTGGAGCGTGATTAAATAAACATGAGCTTTCCAGTGTGCGGGAGGGATCCTGGATGTGCTTCAACTGAGCGCTGATGCGTCCTTAAAATGCAGTAAGAACTGTTTGATTAGTTATAAATAATCGCGACCCCATTATCCAACGCTCTCTGATGTTTTTATGCCTCAGACACTCATCAGGGGAAAAAGGATCAAAGGGGAATCACAGTGTGTTCCCAGCGTGCTTTAGAGAAGACCCATTAACAATTTGTTGGTTATTTAGGGTCTCATTGTGACCACGGAGAGTTTCCGTGGAGCGTCTCAGGCGTAGATCCACAGATTGATTGCTGCTGCATTTTTTTTTTTTCTGTGACAGTTCTGCCTCGTGGGTGCAACTGATCACAAAAGTCACAGTTCGGATCGGATCACGTTTTTGTAGTCTCGCGTTGCCAGACCTTCCTCCACAACGCTGCGGAGGAAGGTCTGGCTAGTCCGCACACCATTCCTGGATGGGAGTAAAACGTGCTCTGGTTTATTGGCATTTCTTTAAACCGATCACAATCATGGTGTCTCTGCAAAATAGCCTCTGGAAGGAACTTTTTTTGGTGGAACGTGTGTACGTTCAAAGGTTGTTTTAGTCGCGCAACAGAAAACTCCGATTGGACAGATAGTCTAGCTAGCTGTCTGGATTTACCTCACATTGCCAGACCTTCTGCCTCAACGCTGCGGAGGAAGGTCTGGTTAGTCCACACAGCATTCTTGGATGGGTGAAAACATGCTCTGGTTTATTGGCATTTCTTTAAACCAATCAAAATCATCTTGGGCGGGGCCAGGCGCCTTGCGGAGGCAAAATAGCCTCGGGAAGGAATTTGTTTTGGTGAAACATGTGTTGGGTGTTGATGGCGCAGTGGTAATGACACGTGCCTTTGGTGTGGGAGCTCTGGGTTCAATTCCCATTGCGATACATTAACCAATGTGTTCCAAGACCCTTAACCCCTAGTTCCTCCAGAGGCGTGCAACTTCTGATATATACTGTATATAGCAATTGTAAGTCGCTTTGGATAAAAGCGTCAGCTAAATGACATGTAATGTGTACGTTCAAAAGTATTTTTTAGTCGTGCAACCGAAAACTCAGATTGGACACATAGTCTAGCTAGCTGTCTGGATTTACCCTGCAGAGATCTGAGGAGCAGTTAACCGTAGTCCTCACAAATCAGCCGGAGGTTAGAACCCCAACACAGAGACAGAGGAAGGGGACGGGGAGCAACCCCACCGAAGTGGAACGTCGTGGATATAGACTACGGTTTGGAGTCTCGGATCGGATACATTTCCTGATCAGCACAAAAAAGGGGGGAATTTAAATGATTTATTAAAAATTTAACAACAATAACTTATAAGAATAATGTCTTTTTTCACCAGTAAAATGCTGTTCAACGACAAAAACAGATGAGAAAAGGGTACTTTACAATAACTTTGAATGCACCACAAGGTTTGCCAGTAAAGGCACCATTTAGTCCCATCTGTGTTGCTTTTTGCACAGTGACCAAGTGCGCAGCGTCTGTACCCGGCCTATAAGCCCCTTTATTCATGTTGGACCAGTCCAATATGACAGTCAGTTGAAATAAACCTTGTGTTGTATTTGTTATGAATCTATTTTGATGCGCTTTCTTGTGTAATTTTACATGTGTTTAAAAATTAACATTGATATCGCAATATTCATAATCAACATTTTGGCAATATCATGCAACCCTAGTTCAGTTCACTTCAGGTGAGAACGCGACCAGACCCAAACGCAGGAAGTGAACCAAAAACAGAGCATTTACTAGCCTGCAGCTTCAACCTTGCCACACAATTTATGGACTCATACAAGATTTAAGGGATGATAACTCTCAGATCCATAACCTATTGTGACCCAACGTCGTTGGTCGTCCGCGTGACATCATCATCTCTCTTTCCTTCACTCGCTGTCTGTCAGCTGCTCACATTCAATGAAGACAGAAAATATTTATTTCCCACTATTACTATGGTTAAACTTTGCAATCAATCCGTGGTTCACATGCATTCCGAACCATGAGCGTTGATCAACCATGGTCCGTTACGCCACTAATTCTGCCCCGTGTATGAATCAAACCGATCTTCTCCTTTGTTTTTCCATCTTTTCCAGCACAAGTACAAGGAGGACGGCAAGAGACGCCTCCCTCAGAGCTTCTACTCTCAGCTTCCAGAAACCGCTGAGACTCATTTCGCCAAAACTGTCTCTGAGCTGCAGAGCGAGGTGAGAAGAGAGAGAAGTACTTCACCAATGAAGCCCTGCTGACGTTTTTAGTTTGAAAATCTTTTTTCGTGCAACAGCTCACAACATTGCCACACATCCCCCCCAACACCCAGACAAAACAATAAAACAATTACAAAATAGACAACTGTAAGCCAAATAAACATTATATACAGTACAGGCCAAAAGTTTGGACACACCTTCTCATTCAATGTGTTTCTTTATTTTCATGACTATTTACATTGTAGATTCTCACTGAAGGCATCAAAACTATGAATGAACACATATGGAATTATGTACTTAACAAAAAGTGTGAAATAACTGAAAACATGTCTTATATTTTAGATTCTTCAAAGTAGCCACCCTTTGCTTTTTTTGATAACTCTGCAAACCCTTGGTGTTCTCTCAATGAGCTTCATGAGGTAGTCACCTGAAATGGTTTTACCTTCACAGGTGTGCTTTGTCAGGGTTCATTAGTGGAATTATTTCCCTTATTAATAAAAAAGCAAAGGGTGGCTACTTTGAGGAATCTAAAATATAAGACATGTTTTCAGTTATTTCACACTTTTTTGTTAAGTACATAATTCCATATGTGTTCATTCATAGTTTTGATGCCTTCAGTGAGAATCTACAATGTAAATAGTCATGAAAATAAAAAGGAAACGCATTGAATGAGAAGGTGTGTCCAAACTTTTGGCCTGTACTGTATATGTGATTAAAAAAAAAAAGGTTTGCAGCCAGTTTGAAACAAGTTTATTTTCCATTTTGCGTTTCTGTTTTTTAGATGAAGTACAAAGAAGCCGGAAAGAAGGGAGCGACGAGCTCTCTGTACTCGACTCTACCTGAGACGCTGGAGACGCAGCACGCCAAAGAGGCTTCACAGCTGCAGAGTCAGGTACAGTACACACAGCCAGCATCTGTCCAGCTGTCTCCGTTTGCCCATTGAGGAACCTGTGCAAAGTCCCAGGTACATGTAAAATCAGGAAAATATCCACTGAAGTCCCAGAAAATGCTGGTTATGCACTTGAGGCTACATTTACTGTACATTGCTACGTTTTGGTTTAAAAAAAACAAAAGGAAATCCTTTCCATAATGTTGTCAGACACTTAGAATATTAATCTGAGCCGGTCAGCGGCAAAACAAGCACTTCTGTTAAGGTAAATACAATACAAGCTGGACAATTGTCCTATTAACTTACATTGTAGCTTGTTTCTCTGCTGCTGACTGCAGCGATCTCCCTTAACACAGGAACCAATGTCAGAGATTAATGTTCCCAACAGTCACTTAGACACAAAAAACACATAGGAACATAGGGTCCAGGTTGAAAAAAAACAGTAGTTACCCTTTAACCATGAAGGTATATTTTGTGCTTTTATTTCCTTCATCTGGCTGTAAAAACCAGTCCAGTTAAAGTGCTTGTTTTACGTGTTTTGACCCTGTGTGCTCCAGCTGAAGTACAAGCAGAGTTTAAAGGAAGACGCCTCCAGTCTGTTCCACCTGATGCCAGAAACCATCGACACTCAGTTTGTCAGGGAACAGACGGACATGCTCAGCGAGGTACGGAAAGTTAGCTTCATCCCACAGTTCAGACTGTAATTCAAATATGTCTTTGGTAATAGATGACAATACTGTAGTAATCTGCATTACATTGAATCATACACAAAGATGAAGACACTTTTGTATTTCTTTTTGTGTGTTGCTGTGATCCTGCTGGACACATTTCAGGACTCATCTCTGCCTTTACTCTCTTCCTTCTGGTTGTGTTTACTTCTTTTCATCACAAGGTCAAGTACAAAGAAGAGGGTAAGAAAGAGCTGAGCGTCAGCCTGTACTCTCTGCTCCCCGACACCATCGACACCCAGCACGCCAAAGAGCTGACAGACATGCAGAGTGAGGTGGGTTCAGGCTCTGGACTGAATGGTCAAACGTGCGGTCTTTTCGCACTTTTTTTGGATTCTTTTTTGGGGCTTTTCCCCCTGTATTTGTAGTGACAGTGGATAGACAGGAAATCGGGGGGAGGGGGATGACACGCAGCAAAGGGCTGGCAGGTCGGATTCAAACCTGGGCCGCTGCAAAGGACTTGGCCTACATTGGGGGCGCACGCTCTGCTGGGTCACGCCCACTTTGGTTCTTACTTTAGGTCAACAATTTTACCAATTTGTTTTTGTTCTTGTGGCTCCGAATGGTCAACATGACATTAGAGCTGGGCAAAATATCGATGTTTATCGATATTTATCGATATCGTGATATGAGACTAGATATCCTCTTAGATTTTTGATCTCGTAATATCGTAATATGACATAAGTGTCTTTTCCTGGTTTTAAAGGCTACATTACAGTAAAGTGATGTCCTTTTCTGAACTTACCAGACTGTTGTAACTGTTCTATAATTTGCCTTTACCCACTTAGTCATTATATCCACATTACTGATGATTATTCATCAAAAATCTCATTGTGTAAATATTTTGTGAAAGCACCAGAAGTCAAAACTAGAATATCGTTGCGGTATCGATATCGAGGTATTTGGTCAAAAATATCGTGATATTTGATTTTCTCCGTATGGCCCAGCCCTACATGACAAACGTGACACGCGGGACATGATCCCCGGTCTCCTGGGTGAAAGTCCTGTGTTGTTTGACCCATCCACCCCCCCCACCCTCCCCCCCCAACCTCCCTACGCAGTGTCATACTACTCCCTACATCAGTGGTTCTCAAGCTTTTTTTCAATAATGTTCCCCCTTTGAACAGTTTTTTTAAGCCATGTACCCCCTAACCAGCGCAAATCATTTTTGGTAGACAAAAATTCTCTATAAAGAGTAAGAATTCAGCGATGTCTGTGATAGATTTACCAAGCAACAGCCCTGGACCTGGAAAACATTTAAATGCTAATGAAAAAAAGGTTAATTTTTTTAAAAACGATAAAACCTTGGTAAAAGACTGTAGAAAGAAGAAAGTAAGGCAAGAATAGGTCGAAAATTGTATCAAAAAAAATAAACACAGATAAAAACACAGAAAGGAAGGCAACACTATATCGATATTTATTGATATTTATCGATATCGTGATATGAGACTAGATATCCTCTTAGATGTTGGATCTTGTAATATCGTAATATATCAAAAGTGACAAAATTTTTTTGACAAATGTGACTAAAATTCAAATAAGTGACAAACTACGAAAAAAGCTGAAAAAAACAGTAAACAGTAGACAGAAGCAACTACAGCCTTTTAACTTAAAACGTTTTGCAAAAAATGTCACGTATCCCCTGAAGTCCTCCAGAGTACCCCTAGGGGGACACGTACCCCCATTTGAGAAACACTGCACCACGGTGTAAATTCACACGCAATCGCAAGGTAATGGAAGTCAATGGAAGCCAAACAGCGTTTATGAACAGGCTTAAAAGTGAGTATGCGTCTTGTCATAGTTACGCCATTTCACGAGACCGATCTGGAACGGTTCAAAATCTGCTGCACGTGACCCCAATGATTTCTTATTTTGAAAAGAATGCAACTCTTCCCCCAAACTAAAAATAATTAAAAATAATTATTGATATCAAAAGACCTGTATACATTGGATCGGATGAGGTAATCCGACACATTTGGCTAACAATGTTGTCAATTATTTTCTCACTGTTTGCAACTTTGTTCTTTCTTTTTTTCCCCTTTTCTTCTCTGTTCAGTGGGTGGGTTGTGGGAAAGTGGAAAAAACTGTAAAAACAAGGAGTATTGTTAAACTTGTTCTGTATGTGATGCATCACTCTGTTCTTCCTTCAATAAAAATATATAAAAAAAAAAAAAATCCGCTGCACGTACCAAAATAAGGAATCCGTCCCATGTTGGTGAAAGAGGGGTTTGTGATCGAGTCCTCGTTGTTCTTTCAGGCTAAATACAAAGAGGCCGGCAGGAAGCAGACGTCTCTGTACCACCGACTGCCTGAAACTCTGGAGACGCAGCACGCTAAAGAGGCCTCGCAGCTGCAGAGTCAGGTACGTGCATCACGTATGTAACAAAAAGAAAAGCCTGTCCCTCGTTGGGGCAATAAACGCACTAACGCACCTAACACACACACATCCGAGAACCTGAGAGCCATCTGCTGAGCAGCAACCTCCCAGGAAGCAGAAACGGCTGAAATCCTCTGATTGTTTGCCACGATTTACGTTGACTCTAACAGCATAGAAACCACCGTGTGAACTTGTAGTCAAGGTGCTAAAATATGCAACCCTACCAGTGGTCTTAGCAGTTCTACTGCCTTACTTTGAATGCCTGGTCTTGTCCCCTCTGTGTGTGTGTGTGTTGTAGATCCTGTATAAAGAGGCTGTTAAGAAGGAGCTTTCGTGCCCAGTTTACCACCAGCTGCCCGACACTCTGGAGACCCAGTTTGCCCGAGAACTCTCCGACATGCAAAGCCAAGTAAGAGACAAAAAATTAAAACCTCACAGCGAACCATTTGGATCGACTTTAAACGACAACTAAAAGCAAACTTAATGTACTATTTAAACAAACATCGTCTCTGGCAGTCATCTTAATTGATGGCAGGAATCTGTGGCGTGTCAGTCCAGTGGTTAGCACTGTGGCCTCACAGCAAGAAGGTTCTGGGTTTGAATCCAGGTGGTTCCGGGGCCTTTCTGTGTGGAGTTTGCATGTTCTCCCCATGTTTGCGTGGGTTTCCTCCCGGTGCTCCGGTTTCCCCCACCATCAAAAAACATGCACTAGGTTCTCCAGGCAGTGCCCTTGATCAAGGCACTGGCTCAGATCTGGAGTTGGTCCCCGGGCGCTGTGATTGGCTGCCCACTGCTCCCTTGAGAGATGGGTTAAATGCAGAGAATGAATTTCGCTACGTGTATGTTACAATAAAGTACCTTTATCAATGTTTTTCTGTGGAGCTCTCAGTTCTTCCAACATGTAAAAACCCAGCGGTAACGTAACTGTGTTGATGTGCGGACACCGTTTGCGGTCATTGGCCGTAACGGGACACATCCTGTCGGACGCAGTTTCCAGTCTTTTCGCTGCGCCTTTCCTGGGCGATAAATCAATTCATTTACACAGATCTAAGAATCTGCGTGTGAATGTACATATATGTACATGGACATTTACATGTCTAATCAGCGTAGGAAAGTGATTTTGATGAGAGAAAGCAGTAGGAAAGCTCGTGCGACTCTCAGGTGGCGGTATAACTTCACATTCAAAGTGGAAATGAAGGAGCTTTTACTGCATCATTTTCATCTGCATCAAACCCTTGTTTTACTGGGTCAAAATTAAAACTTTCTTTTCAACGTTTTCATTGTATTTTTTGACACTTTTGTTGCTTTTCCCAAAGTTTTTTTTTCACTTTTTTTTCTGCATCTTTTGACTTTTTTTTATTTTCTTCCAAATGCTATAAAATTAAATAAAACACCCAAATTCAATGAAAGTAGTGAACTGATCATTTATATGACTTGTGAAGAATAATGGTTGTAGGGAACCACAATCCACTGTATTTTTTGTTGTTGAAAGAAACCCAAATTTCTGATATAGAATTTTTTGAAAATGGGTCAAATTTGACCCAATGACAACAGGAGTGTTAAACATGCATCCAATTTTGCCATAAACTGGAGCTCTTTATGGTTAACCTCGTGATATTACTGAATATAATCTGTTTTATGTCTCTGGTTACAGAACAAATACAAGGAGGACGGGATGAACAGACTCTCTCAGAGTTTCTACTCTCAGCTGCCTGAGACCGCTGAGACTCAGTTTGCCAAAACTGTCTCTGAGCTGCAGAGCGAGGTGAGATAAAGCATTACAAGACTAGCCGTGAAATCTAGACTCACCCCAGCGGCAGAAAATGTAATCTGCAGCCAGGGTCAGTCTAGTAACTCTTCATTGGCTTGCGAGCTGGAAAAACCAAACTCTAGTAGGTGGGCGGGGCTTAACATAAGGACGGCAGAGTTGCTACTTGAAAACAAAGAAGATGTCTTTGGATTCGGCTTTTGGCCACGACTCTGGAAGACTTGGAGTTCAGCTTTTCTTTGAGAAAAGAACAAAGAACGTCTCTGAAGTCATTCTTAAAAAAAATGTGTTTTGCTGACCGGATACGGCGAAAGTTTAATCTATCACCTAGCGTTGCTCTGATTGGTTGTAGCACTATCCTATAGCGTGCAGAGGGAATTTGAAAGACAACTGTTTATCCCGCCCCTCGGATTGAGCCCTGACCAATGGTGAGTTCCCAGACGTCAACATTTAGATGTGGGTCTGGGCTTGTCAGGCTAATACAAGACACATTCATGCACGAACAGATGCAGCAAAAAACACAGGTGGAATGTTTTGTCCTTCTGGGAACTCAAACTAAAAAAATAAGAAATGTAAAAATGTCTTGTCTAAATGTTGTTGTTTTTTCAGACAAAGTATAAGAAGTCCAGGAGGCAGGAGGCCGGCAGCTGTCTGTACTCTGTGATGGCAGAAACTCTGGACACTCAACACGCCAAGCAAGCCTCGCAGATCCAGAGCCAGGTACGGATCACACTTAAACTGGCACACAAACTTAGATTACGTCCATACTGTCAATATATCAACGACGTTTCATTTACGGGATTGCTCCGGTGCTGCCGGATGTCCCGTTCCCTTCCTCTGTCTCTGTGTTGGCGTTCTAACTTTTGATGGTCAACTGAAGCTTCGCGAACCAGTGTCTTTACTTTCTGAGCTCACTAGATGGCGCTCTCGGTTCAAAAAAGGGTTTGAAAACCCATTGAATTGCCATTCATTTCACCTTTTTTTTTAACAGCGAGCGCCATCTAGTGAGCTCAGAAAGTAAGGACACTGGTTCACGAAGCTTCATTTGACCATCACTAGTTCTAACCTCCGGCTGATTTGTGAGGACTACGGTTAACTGCTCCTCAGATCTCTGCAGGGTTAATCCAGACAGCTAGCTAGACTATCTGTCCAATCGGAGTTTTCTGTTGAACGACTAAACCCCCAAGACGATTGTGATTGGTTTAAAGAAATGTCGATAAACCAGAGCATGTTTTTCTCCCATCCAGGAATGCTGTGTGGACTAGTGAGACCTTCCTCCGCAGCTCTGTGGAGGAAGGTCTGGCGATGCGAGACTACATGTACTAAAACCCTAACCTGACTCCACCAGATGGATCGCTTCGCATTTGCTCAGCATATCCATCTGGGAACTTTCCGTTGGAGAACTTTTGGAAAGGGGTGAAAATCCTGGTTAGCTGATTGGATGAAGCATCTGTCTATCACCTATGTTGGTGATAGACGGGCCAAATCCACCAATCAGATCCACGAAGCGTATGAAAATACAACCACAAGCCCGCCCCTGCTGCTGCAGGCAAAGCATAGCTCGTTAGCTCAGCAAGCAAGCAACATGTCGGTAAAGGATATTTGCCGTTTGTGTAACGAGAATTTAGGAATAAAACGCACCCTTTCAGGTTCCCGGTCCACTGTCTGAAAATACTGGTAAGCTGATTGGATAAACCATCTGTCTATCACCACCTAACCCGGCTGAAAATAAAGACATCCGGTGGATTGTTCTGTTGGCACCGGAACAATCCCGGAAATAAAACGCTGTGGATATAGTCTACTAACGCGCCTGCTAGAACACTGTGTCCAGGTTTCTTTATATGTCATTTGTGCAATATGTAGGCTATTGGGGTTGGGCAATATGTTAGTTGTGCAATATCTCTTTGTGCAAGGGCTGTGCTCCACTTATTGGGGAGAATGCAGCCGACAGGGTTGTTCAATATATACGTACCTGTCTAATGCAGTGATTCTCAAACTTTTTTTAATAATGTACCCCCTTTTGAATTGTTTCTTTAAGCCAAGTACCCCCTGACCAGCGCTAATCATTTTCGGTAGAAAAACAAGTGTATATTAACAGGAACAGTACAGCGCTGTCAGAGATAGATTCACTAAACAACAGCCTTGTCACTGAAAAAAACATTTAAATGCTGATGAGAAAAAGGGACAAAAACTGTAAAAAAAGATGTTAGAAAGAAGCAAGGAAGTAAGGCAAGAATAGGTCAAAATAGTATCAAAAACTTAAAAAACAGTGACATAAGAAGAAAAAAGCTATTTAGATTAGGATAGATTAGGTCCAAAGAAGGAGACACAAATGTCACATTTTTGGTAGCGAAAAAAAAAATTCTACATGAAGAGGAACAATGTTTTGGACAACAGTCTTGTAACTATTAAACATTTAGTTAAATATCTCAGGTACCCCCTGCAGTCCTCCAGAGTACCCGTAGGGGTACACGGACCCCCATTTGAGAAACACAGGTCTAATGTATATGAAAGCATGTTCTGTGTTGCATGAGAGTATGTGTTGAGAGATGCTTATTTTCTGGATGTTGTGTTGTCTTTGTGAATCTGTGGAACGGACAGAGTCCAAAACTAAATTTCCCTTCGTGGGACAATAAAGTCTATCTTATAACATTTGATTATTTTGTCCCTGTCCCTGTCCCTGTCCCTGCAGGTGAAGTACAGAGAGGACGTGCAGAAGTCGTCCAATCTGTTCTCCAGCCTTCCTCAAACCCCCCAGACCGAGCTGGCCAAGGAGGTGACGGAGCTCCAGAGCCAGGTGACAGACCCTTTACCCCAGCAGCCTCTGGTCTGGATCAGGGCTGCACCACAGGAGGAACATATGCCATAATTTTGTTGAATATCGCGATAACCATATTACCAGTCCCTCCAGAAAAAAAGTGATTATGTGATCGCATAATTCAACGTTAAATCAGCCAAAGTCTGCATATTTATGCGAAGCGGCCACATTTTTTCAAACATGCCGCACTTTCGCCGCATAAATTGCCGATTTTCGTGCAAAATATGCGGGGCTCGCATGATTCCATAATCCCCGCATTTTCGTTGCAAAAAAGTCACACAATATATCTTAGCAGAAAGTTGAAAAATGTTGCGTTTACTTCACACGAGAGCAACCGCAATTTTTGCAAGTTCCCGCAATTTCATCGCATTAAATTGCATAAATATCATATAGCATATTCCATCACAAAAAAACTCTTTTCTGGGAGGACTGTATTACATGTGATAAATAAATAGATATTAAAGTGTTCTCAGTTCTGCTGCTTTCAGTATTCTGCTAAAATACAACATTCTTGTTAATTTACCAACATTACGTTATTGAACAAATTGAAAATTGAAGTGAATATTTAATTTCATTTCATATTTCATATCCCATTTTTGAGGGAAATTAACATCTAGTCCTACACAACAGACCTTTATTTAAAACTTGGGCCCCAATGAAAATGAGGGCCGAGTGCACACAAAGTTAAAGTTTTTGAGAAACACACGTGTCCGAACCTTCTGAAGTGGAGTGATACAACTTCAGAATAATTGCAGATGAAAATAGTTTGCTTGTGAAATTCACTTTGTGTTCATTCTCAAACGTCGGCCTGCTGAGTGTCTTCTGTCTCCTGATGCGTTGGTTTTATTACGCAGGTGAAATATAAGGAGGGACATAAGAAGGAAGTGTCCTCCTCACTCTATCACCTCCTCCCCGAGACGCCACAGATGCTTTTCGCCAAACAGATGTCAGAGATCCAGAGCGAGGTGATCACACTCAGATGTTTTTCTTTACAGGATAACTACCTTTTTTTTCAACCTGGACCCTATGTTCCTATGTGTTTGTGTCTAAGTGACTGATGAGAACAACAATCTCTGACATTGGTCCAGTATTAAGCGAGATCTCTGCAGTCGGCAGTCGGAGAAACAAGCTACAATATAAGTTAATAGGGACAATTGTCCAGCTTGTATTTACCTTCAGAAAAGTGCTCGTTTTGCTGCTGACTGACTCAGATTATTATTCTAAGTGTCTGACAACATTAAGGAAAGGATTTCTAAGGAGGTCGACCTTTCTGTTAAAGAGAAAAATCCTTTTTTTAAACATAAAAACATCCTTGAAATTGAGTTCGCTAAACCCACCAGACTCCATGTAAATAAACAATGATTTTAGCATCGTAAAATAAACTTCGTTCAAAGTCGACAGAAACAAAATAAAACTATGAAAAGCCGTTTTGGGTCGTCTTTCAACTTTTCCAACCATTACAACTCTAGTTTTGGTTGAAATAAACACATTGTTTACTGATTTACATGTGAAAATATGTTGGCTCTATACACGCTAAAAGTATAGCTTTTTTAAATGGACTCTGGTGGGTTTAGAGCCAGCGACTTCAGAGCTGTTTCTGGTTAAACAGAAAGGTCTCAAAGAGGTTTTAAAGGACTATCTCTGTAGGGATCCTTTCCATAATGTCGCCAGACACTTAGAATAATAATCTGAGCCTGTCAGCGGCAACAAAAAGCACTTTTAGTGGACCAAAGTGACGATGCACATTTACCCCGTAGGGTTACATTGCAGCCTGGTCTATAGCTACCGGTTACAGCGTTCACGCTAAATACTGGACCAATTTCAAAGATTGTTGTTCCTATCAGTCATAAAGTTCATTCAAGTAGATGGCCTCACTTCTGCATCCTTAAATATTTCAAAAGGGGTCCCTCAAGGCTCAATCCTTGGGCCACTTCTTTTTAGCATTTATATAAATAACCTTTGTAATAACATAAAGAATACCAACTATCATTACTATGCCGATGATACTGTTCTCTACTGTTCTGGGTCCACTTTACGTCAGGCAATTACAAATTTACAATCCGCTTTTAACATCTTGCAACATAATCTGGCTACTTTAAAATTGGTTCTAAACTCTAATAAAAAACCAAAGTCATGACTTTCACTAAGGGAAAATCATCAAAAAACAATGTTCCAACCATTTGTAGCCTTTCAGGTACAGAAATTGAAGAAGTATCACATTATAAATACTTGGGCATTATCATTGATCAATCACTGTCTTTTACACTGCATGTCCAAGGTTTGGTTAAAAAAAATGAAGTTGAAGTTAGGTTTTTTCTTTAGAATCAAGTCTTGTTTATCGTTTAAAGCAAAAAAACAACTTGTAAATGCAACTTTCTTGTCAGTTTTGGACTATGGTGACATTTTATATATGTATTCAACCTCCCAATGTCTTCACGCTTTGGACACGTTGTTTCATGGAGCCTTAAGATTCATCACAAACTTAAAATCTCATACTCATCACTGTTTGCTTTACTCTCTGGTCGAGTGGTTCTCCCTCTCAATTAGGCGTTGGATGCACTGGCATCTTTTTCTTTATAGAGCAATACTAGGATTACTTCCTCCTTATCTGAATGCTTACATCCTCCCGAGGTCTGCAGGGACATATCACTTGCGTTCACAGGATCTGTTTTTATTGTCAGTCCCTAAAGCCCGCACTGACTTTGGCAAAAAGGCTTTTAATTTTGCAGCACCGTCTGCATGGAATCAGCTTCAGAATGAGCTACGGTTGAAGGAGTTGGTCTCATTTTATTCTTTTAAAGGCTTTCTAAAAGATCTTGCAGTAAGGCAGTCTGTCTGTCATTGTTTTTAAATTGATTTAGGACCCAGATTTTCTTTATGATGACATTGGTGTTTGAATATGATGAGTGAAAGTGTGTCTATGTTTTTATTTCATTATTGTCTTTGTATTTATTGGAACCAAGCTGCTGCCACTTGCCAGGACCCTCTTGTAAAAGAGATTTGTAATCTCAAGGAGTTTTTTCCTGGTTAAATAAAGGTTTGAATGAATGAATAAAAACATAGAAAAATAGGGTCCAGGTTTAAAAAAAACAATATGATATGAAGAATTTCATATCGGGATATTATCCCCAACATTCCCACTTGTTGACATAATTGCCTGTTAATTTAGCAACTGTTTAGCTGTGCACTTAGTTGCCCTATTTATATTTGATACAGTATCTGCATCTAACTTTGAGTTACTGTTGTTTACTGACTAAAGAAACTAATATCTTTTTGAGTTTTCATGTGAATATGTGAAGGTAAACTGTCAATGTTTATGCTGACATGTAAAACTATATTTTGTTGCTATTGTATGTTGTGGAAATGACTAAGAAGTATAAGTATTTTCCATATCATCGAGAATTATTGCAGATATACTGTACCCTGAACTATCGCGATGTTATTTTAGGGCCATGTGGTCCATCCTTTCAGTGCAGTGGTTCTTTTCTCTCCTGTTTAGACGAAGTACCAGAAGGACCGAGAGGATCTAGCCGACACGTTGTTCTCTCTGCTGCCGGAGACTCTGGAGACTCAGTTTGTGAAGGAGATGGCCGAGACCCACAGCCAGGTAACAGCTTTTAATGGATTATTTCACAGCTTGGATCAAATAGAACAGG
>CM046808.1:26670547-26675547 GCA_025617405.1 Perca schrenkii | reverse complement strand
GTTACTCCACTACATTCGTCTGTTACAGCTTTAGTTACTTGTTACTTTAGTTACTCCACTACATTCATCTGTTACAGCTTTAGTTGCTAGTTACTTTAGTTACTAGTTACTTTAGTTACTCCACTACATTCGTCTGTTACAGCTTTAGCTACTAGTTACTTTAGTGTGTGTGTGTGTGTGTGTGTGTTTTTTGTGTTCTTCCTGGTAATGTTTGTTGCATGTGCGTGTGAACAACGTACCAATATTGTAGGAGTTTAGGGAAGTCTTATAATAAACAGGTGAAGTCCCTAACCCCCTCCATCATGAGTTAGATGATTTAACACATTTTTGTCTTAAAGGTATTGTGGAGGATTTTCCCGAATTTTAGAAAAGAACCGCCCTCTGTACTGTTTGAAATAATGCACATGCGCAACCCTCTGCCTGCTCCCGAGAGGGAACGCCTATTAAACGTGTGCACGAGAGTGCACTGTTTACAAGTTGCTGTTGGCATGGCTCATACAAGCCTACTTTCCAAAAGAAGATTTGCACTTTTTCACAAATTGAGATGTTTACCGTGTGTGCGCGGTGCGTGACTTGTGCCAGGGCTAGCATCGCTAATCATAGCTTACATCAACTTTTACTAGCAGTGATTTTAAATGGATTTCTTCAAATAGCCAAACTTTACCTGTGGAGTAGAATCTTCACGACTGAGGCATCAGTGGGAAGCCCAACCTGTGCTTTTAGCGCACGCCAGCGTGTGAAATATTCTCCCAAAAGCTTCAATGAATGGCTGAAACCGTAGCTCAAGCTCACCACACATATACACCTGAAAGCTAGGGACGTAAACATATCACCAGAATGATTGACAACCAGGAGGACCAATAGTCTTGATGATCCACCCGGAAAAAGAAAATCCTCAACTATACCTTTAACATGACGAGTTTGTGATCTGTCATTTCATTCATCACAATCAAAGATCAAGACAGATCACCAAACGTGGAAAAAATACAACCCAAACTATCTGCATTGTTTAATTAGTGTAACCCGGCCCTTTAAATCATGACCTAGGTTTGTTAAAACTGAAACTGTTTTTCACTGGAGATGATCATGGGGTCATTCACTGGTTTCCTTCTCCTTCTCTTTGAGTCTTTGTTGTATTTTCTCTCGACAGACAAAGTACAAAGAAGACGGACGGAAGGAGATGACGTCGTCTCTGTACTCTCAGCTTCCTGAAACCTCCGAGACTAAGTTCGCCCGAGAGATGAGTGAGAGACAGAGTGAGGTACAGAGCACACAGGCACACTAGCACACACACACACACACACACACACACGCACGCACGCACACTCGCACGCACACGGACGCACACACACAGACACGCACACAGGCACACAGACACATGCACGCACACACAGACACACGCACGCACACACACACACACACGCACGCACGCAGACACATGCACACAGGCACACACACGCACACGAGCACGCATATACATGCACACTCACGCGTGCACACATACACACACACATACAAACACATAAACACACACTAGCACACACGCACGCACACACAAACTCGGACAGACGCACACACTCCATGCACACACACAAGCACGCATATACATGCACACAGACATACATGCACACACGCGCACACACACACACACAAACACACACAGACACACACACGCACACACACACAGACACACACACGCACGCACGCAAGCAGGCACACACACGCACACGAGCACGCATATACTTTCACACACGCACACATACACACACACATAAACACACACTAGCACACACGCACGCACACACACACAAGCATGCATATACATGCACACAGACATACACGCACGCACGTGCCCGCACGCACACACACAAACACACAATAGGCCACACTCGCACGCACGCATATACATGCACACACACATGCGCACACTCACACAGACACACATCAACTTACACACACACACACACACACACACAAACACACACTAGCAGACTCACACACGTACGTACGCATATACATGCACACACACACACACTAGGACACACACACACACACACACAGCTCAGGCCAAAGCCTTTCCAACACAGTGGGTCAACATATCAGATCATTAAGAAGACATGCACCTGCCTCCTTTCTCCTTTTGTTTACATTGTGAGCTAGGGCCTTTGTGTTGCATTCACGGACCTCTGGGGGCCTTTGTGCTGCATTCAAAGACCTCTGGGAGATACGTTTGAGAACCCGTGACCTACTGCAACCCAACCATTACTGTACTACAAATAACAGACGCAGGAGGTTAATGAAGACTGTAAGTACTTCTTCTGAATACGTTTTGCCGTCTTGTCGTCTCTAGAACAAGTACAAGGAGAGTGGGAAGAAGAGCCAGGCCGTCAGCATTTACTCCCAGCTCCCAGAGACTAACCAGATCCAGTTTGCCAAAGCTGTTTCCGAAATACAGAGTGAGGTACGTCGAGATATTCATTTAATAATTACAGTTTATTACAGCTAAGTGTCACGTCCCGAATCTGAGTGGCTTCTCACTGATGTCCTGTACTGTAAGTAGGAACGTTGATGGATGGATAAAGATCGGATCACTCCTCTTATTATTTTATTTTGGACAATAACAATGCAATGATGCAATAAAAGTTTAAATGAAAGAGATTGTAAAATACACACCTTCTCCCCTACAGTCAAAGAAAATGTGACTTGTTACCTGCAGCTACCAGTCCCTCCAGAAAAACGTGATTATGCGATCACATAATTCAACGCATAATCAGCCAAAGTTCGCATATTTATGCGTGGGGGGGCGCATTTTTTCAAATACACCGCACTTTCGTCGCATAAATTGCAGATTTCCGCGCAAAATATGCGGAGCTTGCATGATTTCATAACCCCCGCATTTCCGTTGCTAAAAAGTCCCGTAATATATCTTAGCAGAAAGTTGCAAAATGCAGCCATTTCTCCCTGTTGCCATGGGAACGCTAAGAAGTGACGTAATTACGCGACGCGACATCATCAAAAAAGCAGCGTGTTGGGGGGGATCACTTACTTTGCTCTTTTTCATCAAACTGCAGTTTTTTGCAAGTTCCTGCATTCCTGAGAGAAAAAAAAAAGTTCCCTAACTCCCAAACTGATTTTTTTGCTTTATTTTGCAGAGCAAATATAAAGAAGCAGGCAGGAAAGAGGCAGCCAGCTGTCTGTACTCAAAGCTGCCCGAGACTCGGGACACTCTCCACGCTAAAGAGGCTTCCCAGCTGCAGAGCCAGGTGGGTTCACACACAGCATCCGATCCTGTACTCACCCCGGGCTGGAAGGGATGAAGGGGGAGGGTATCTCGTGGGTATTTCTGCTGCTGTATCGTACTTCCCTTCCATAGAAACTCGGACCGGGATCCAATGGGAGTTGACAGCTAGCTGCACAAACTGCCTATTTAGTTTGGAAATGTGCTGGTACAGGAGTGGTGTATTTTCAGCACAGCTAGTTATATGATATGAGGGGGCGCTCGCTTTGTTCGGCTGCTTTTTGGAACCAAAACGCTGCCAGTTTTTCTTTCTTTTTTACTACAAAAGCGCCCTAGTCAACTTTTTCTTGTCAAAAAAAGACGCCAAGTGTGAACATATAGCCTTAGAATCTAAAAACAACCTCCTTCAAACCACGTTGTGTTGTCTGATTCTGTGACAAGTAGTAGGGTGGGGTTTTTTCCGATACCTGTGCTAAAATGCTACTTTTTTTTTTTTAAAGATTATTTTTTGGGCTAGGTGAGCAAGGGGGAAGACATGCAGGAAATCATCACAGGTCGGATTCAAACCCTGGACCACATTGCGTCGAGGCATAAACCTCTCAGTATATGCGTGCGCCTGCTCTACCCACTGACCCAACCCAGCCACACTAAAACGATAATTTTAAAGCAAAGGGTAATAGGGAATAGGGTATTTTACAATAACTTTGAATGCACCACGAGGCTTACTAGTTTCATGTGAATGCACCGTCGGTGTTGTTTTTCCGACAGCAGCAGCTGCACACTGCTCAACGTCCCGCTGATGGAATCCTCTCCAGTGAAATACAGTCACCATTTACACCGTTTAGCTGTCAGCATTTTAACCGTGTTTACTCCAGCTGCTAGCTATCGGTAGGCTAACGTTACCTGCTGTCAAGTGTAGTGTTAACTAGCTAACGGTAGGCTAACATTACCTGCTGTCAAGTGTAGTGTTAACTAGCTAACGGTAGGCTAACGTTACCTGCTGTCAAGTGTAGTGTTAACTAGCTAACAGTAGGCTAACGTTACCTGCTGTCAAGTGTAGTGTTAACTAGATAACGGTAGGCTAACGTTACCTTCTGTCAAGCTAACAGTAGGATAACGTTACCTGCTGTCAAGTGTAGTGTTAACTAGCTAGCGGTAGGCTAACATTACCTGCTGTAAAGTTCAGTGTTAACTAGCTAACGGTAGGCTAATGTTACCTGCTGTCAAGTGTAGTGTTAACTAGCTAATGGTAGACTAACGTTACCTGCTGTCAAGTGTAGTGTTAACTAGCTAGCGGTAGGCTAACATTACCTGCTGTCAAGTGTAGTGTTAACTAGCTAACGGTAGGCTACCGTTACCTGCTGTCAAGTGTAGTGTTAACTAGGTAACAGTAGGCTAACGTTACCTTCTGTCTAGCTAACGGTAGGCTAACGTTACCTGCTGTCAAGTGTAGTGTTAACTAGCTAACGGTAGGCTAACGTTACCTTCTGTCTAGCTAACGGTAGGCTAATGTTACCTGCTGTCAAGTGTAGTGTTAACTAGCTAACGGTAGGCTAATGTTACCTGCTGGCAAGTGTAGTGTTAACTAGTTAACGGTAGGCTAACGTTACCTGCTGTCAAGTGTAGTGTTAACTAGCGTCACATGCATGCTTCTGTTGCCCCTAACGTAGCAACGGAGCATCAGAGAGCAGGGCAGAAGGTATTTAAGTGACACCGTAAAATGAGGCACCGAAATCTGCGTTGCTATTCGGTCTGGTAGATA
>CM046808.1:26645547-26665547 GCA_025617405.1 Perca schrenkii | reverse complement strand
TATTTAGAACCCTTTCCAACAAGCTAGCATGTTATGGTTGGCACTGGTGGATTGTTTAGATCGGCTAATTTCATATGACACCACATTTTCACCGGCTACAGCCTCTAAAAGACAGTATGTCGGCCAGACCCGCCAGCAAGGCTGTCAGATTTCTTTATTATTTTTTGGGGCTTTTCCACCTTTATTTGACAGGGCAGCTAGGTGAGAAAGGGGAGAAGACATGCAGGAAATCGTCACAGGTCGTATTCGAACCTTGGGCCTAAAAAAGAGGCATAAACCTCTCAGTATAGGTGCGCCTGCTCTACCCACTGAGACTACCCGGCCTAACTAAAACGATACTTTTAAAACGGTGCCGGTGCCTAAACAGTGAACCGATACTTAGAAAAAAAAAAGGGTGAATAGGGTATTTTACAATAACTTTGAATGCACCACAAGGCTTACTAGTTTCAAGTGAACGCACCGTCTGTGTTGTTTTTCCGACAAAGACAGCTTCACACTGCTTAACGTCCCGCTGTTGGAATCCTCTCCAGTGAAATACAGACACCCTTTACCCAGTACATGTGCGCCTGCTCTACCCACTAATGCCAACCCAGCCACCGTTAAGAGGTTTTTAACAATCGCGAATTAAAGCCAGCAATGTCATCCATCGTCAAGCACTTATCCGGGGTCGGGTCGTGGGGGGGGGGGCAGCAGCTCCAGCAGGGGACCCCAAACTTCCCCTTCCCAGAGCCACATTAGCCAGCTCTGACTGGGGGATCCCGAGGCGTTCCCAGGCCAGTCCTGGGTCTTCCCCGAGGCCTCCTCCCAGCTGGACATGCCTGGGACACCTCCCTAGGGAGGCGCCCGAACCACCTCAACTGGCTCTACTCCGAGTTCCTCTCACCCTATCTCTAAGGGAGATGCCAGTAGGGTTGGGTACCGTTTGGATTTTTACGATTCCGAAGCCGAACCGGTACTTTTAAACCGATTCCGATTCCTAAACCGATTCGTGAAAAAAGTGAAAAAGGACATCAAAGAAAGTCTCTTTTATAGTTAGTTATAGTTATAGTTTTTTTTTTTATTGAAAATTATTTAAATTTAACAATATCTTAATGTTTTAAAGTACTTAAAGGTGCCCTGCCACACAAAACCGTTTTTACTTGCATTTTTTGAAATCTGTACGGTCCATATGTGTGTGTGTGTGTGTGTTATGTGGTGAATGTGAAAATTAGCTGCTACCTCCTCTGTCAGCTCTAGTTACTGAACAGAAATAATCAGAGAAATCAGACCAATCACAAAAGCTGGTCAGTCTGACATCATACTGCCTGAGCTCATTACTATTCATGAGCTCGCCCAGTTGGGCTGGGTAAAGGATGCTGACAGCCAGGCTCTCATTGGCTAGCTTTCCGCCAATCAGATTCAAACAGCTTAGCTTGTTGAATATTAATGAGAAGAACTGGCAGAAATCGAGCTGAGTCTTCCTGCAGGCTTTCTATACAACGCTATGGCTTGAAACAAGGTAACCAATAGCCTGACGTGGTCATACTCAGATTCTAGTCAGAATTTGAGTCTGAAACCGCTCCATTGGGCTGTGATTATGGGGCGTGTTCCAACCGAACCAGGAAAAAAAAAAAATGCCTCTGCATTCATTGGATAGACCTCCAACCAATCAGAGCAACGGAACTCAACACTGTGTATCGTCTCCATAGCAACCACTCTTTGCACAATGCATTCGCGTGCATTCGTTCTAACTTCCGACTTTTACACTTTTTTGAAGTGTAAAAGCTCTCTCTCTTCAGTCTTTCTCTATCTCTCTCCACCATATAACGCTCTCTCTCTCCAGTCTTTCTCTATCTCTCTCCACCATATAACGCTCTCTCTCTCCAGTCTTTCTCTATCTCTCTCCACCATATAACGCTCTCTCTCTCCAGTCTTTCTCTATCTCTCTCCACCATATAACGCTCTCTCTCTTCAGTCTCTCTCTATCTCTCTCCACCATATAACGCTCTCTCTCTTCAGTCTTTCTCTATCTCTCTCCACCATATAACGCTCTCTCTCTTCAGTCTTTCTCTATCTCTCTCCACCATATAACGCTCTCTCTCTTCAGTCTCTCTCTATCTCTCTCCACCATATAACGCTCTCTCTCTTCAGTCTCTCTCTATCTCTCTCCACCATATAACGCTCTCTCTCTTCAGTCTTTCTCTATCTCTCTCCACCATATAACGCTCTCTCTCTTCAGTCTCTCTCTATCTCTCTCCACCATATAACGCTCTCTCTCTTCAGTTTCTCTCTATCTCTCTCCACCATATAACGCTCTCTCTCTTCAGTCTTTCTCTATCTCTCTCCACCATATAACGCTCTCTCTCTTCAGTCTCTCTCTATCTCTCTCCACCATATAACGCTCTCTCTCTTCAGTCTCTCTCTATCTCTCTCCACCATATAACGCTCTCTCTCTTCAGTCTCTTTCTTGCTTTCGGGCAGTTGTTGAGGCTCCTCTGCTGAGGATTTTAAAATGAATGCGCTGTCGATATCTTCTGTAACAGACGCGATGGTGGAATCTACACATCTCAACAAATTCAACCCAAGCGTTCTTTGGTGACGTGGTTGATTCTGTTACTGCTGATCATCTGTCCGACAATCTGATTGGTCCGAACAGATCCTGTTCGGGCAATAATTACTTCTCAACGGAGCGACTCCAGACCGAACTTCCCGACCTAAAATTTTGTGGGCGGGGCTAAGTTCGGCTGGCATCCAGGCTAGGTAACCAAGGCATTTCTTCCACAAAAAAATGTTACAGAGTCCATGGTAGAACTTCAGACATTACCACAAAGTCATGAAGTCAGCCACAACAAAAAATAAGACGGACATGTACCATAAACACATTTACTGCAGAGGTGTGGTTAAGGCTGGGCAATATATCGATATTATATCGATATCGTGATATGAGACTAGATATGGTCATAGATTTTGGATATTGTAATATCGTGATATGACATAAGTGTCTTCTCCTGGTTTTAGTGATGTACTTTTCTGAACTTACCAGACTGTTCTAGCTGTTCTATTATTTGCCTTTTCCCCACTTAGACATTATATCCACATTACTGATGATTATTTATCTAAAATCTAAGTGTGAAGATATTTTGTTAAAGCGCCAATTATCAACCCTGGAATATCGCCGCAATATCGATATCGAGGTATTTGGTCAGGAATATCGTGATATCTGATTTTCTCCATATCGCCCAGCCCTACGTTGTGTGGTCATCTGTGTCGTCGTCTCTCCTAACGTGGTATTTTGTTGTGCAGGTCAAGTACAAGGAGGCAGGGAAGAAGGAAGCCAGCAGCGCTCTGTACCACCGGCTGCCTGAGACTCTGGAGACGCAGCGAGTTAAAGAGGTCACGGAGCTGCAGAGCGAGGTACTCACATCTGTTATTCACACGCTCAGTCAGCGCTCCGCTGTCCTCACGCTGTTTCATGTAAAGACACACTGACTGCACACTCGCTGTTATTGTTGTTGCCTTTTCTCAGGCAGAGAGAAGCTCAAACTTTCTTTAAAGGTCCCATGACACGGTGCTCTTTGGATGCTTTTATATAGGCCTTAGTGGTCCCCTAATACTGTATCTGAAGTCTCTTTTATATAGACCTTAGTGGTCCCCTAATACTGTATCTGAAGTCTCTTTTATATAGACCTTAGTGGTCCCCTAATACTGTATCTGAAGTCTCTTTTATATAGACCTTAGTGGTCCCTTAATACTGTATCTGAAGTCTCTTTTATATAGACCTTAGTGGTCCTCTAATACTGTATCTGAAGTCTCTTTTATATAGACCTTAGTGGTCCCCTAATACTGTATCTGAAGTCTCTTTTATATAGACCTTAGTGGTCCCCTAATACTGTATCTGAAGTCTCTTTTATATAGACCTTAGTGGTCCACAATGAGCTTTCCTTAGGATGTGCCATTTCTGTGTCTTTAGCTATTGAGGAGAGAGAGGGGGGGGGCAAGGTGGAGGGTGGGGGGTGTGGTCTTGACCAACTGCCACTTTGCTCGTTTGAAAGCCATGATGTCTCTCTCTCTCTCTCTCATGGGTGGGCCAAATTCTCTGGGCGGGCAAACCAGAGAAAGGGGAGGTAACCTCGCTCCTTATGACCTCATAAGGAGAAGATTCCTGATTGGTCCATCTGAGCTTTCATTTTCTCAAAGGCAGAGCAGGATACCCAGGGCTCGGTTTACACCTATCACCATTTCTAGCTACTGGGGGCCCATAGGCAGGCTGGGGGAACGCACATTAATGTTAAAAAACCTCAAAGTGAAATGTTCATGCCATGGGACCTTTAAAGAATGAATGAATGAATAATGTTGCACTTTGAAGACGCCGTGCGTATTTCTGATTCTGTTTGTAGCCGGTGCAGCAGCAGCAGCAGCAGCGTTGTTATCTCACTGAGGAACTCGAGTGTTTATGTAATGGAACTCAAATATTCAGCAGACAAACAGCAGTCTGTAATCATGGGAATACCATGCTCTCTTTCTCTCTGCTCTCCTCCACTAACTGAATATGGTGCTTTGAGGTTCAGGGCTCATTTATTAGGGAGTAGCGCATTCATTCTTTCTTTCATTCATTCATTCGTTCTTTCTTTTTGTCCATCTTCTGGCTCATAATTAGTCTGTTGAAACCATTTCGGGAAGATTGCATTGTCCCACCGGCTTCTGTCCCCCCTTCAGAACAAGTACAAGCAGAGCGGGAAGAAGTCCATGTCGTCCAGTCTGTACGCTCAGCTGCCGCAGACGGCCGAGACGCAGCTCGCCGCCAAGATGTCCGACCTGCACAGCGAGGTGAAGAACACAATCATGAACACACACACTAGGGCTGCGTTCCCATCCACTGTGTACATAAGCAGTTCTCCCTACTACTCTGCACCCCGTTTTGGGAAAAAGTTCCTCCATTCGGAACACCCTGCAGATATCACTTCCTCTGTGCATTACCCTGGTAACTTAAAGGGATATGCCACTGTTTGTTGAAATAGGGCTTTATCACGGTCTCCCCTAGCTGTAGATAGGTGGGCCAATGCATTTTTTTGTGCATGCATTGTTAGTTAGTCCGGTGCAACACCGAGAGCACCACCGCTAGTTAGCTTAGCGTAGTGAATGGAATCCTATGTTGCCGGTTAGCATGTTGTGAGTAAAAGTGAGCCAACAAAAGACAAAAAGTAAGCCAAAAAAACAACCTAATTACTTGCACTGAGACAAAAAATGCGTTGGCCCACCTATCTACAGCCAGGTGAGACCGTGATAAGAACTATTTCAACAAACGGTGGCGTAGTCCTTTAAACACCTGCAATACGTTGCTGCTACTGTGGAAATTTGACTCTTCAAAAACTGATACCTTTAAATAACTTATTCTATATAAATGTATGTAACTTCAGGCAAAGCGATGGACCATTGTTTTGCCTTCACAGCAAAATGGAGCGAAAGCAGAAAATGTTTATGTGCTTCTTTACTAAGTAAATCAATGTCAGACTGACTGACTGACATGCGATGTTCATTCTTCTTAGAAAACAATCAGCTTCCAGTAGGGACAGGCCCGTTTGTAGATTATCTGTATCAGCGTTTTATTATTTATTTGCCTTATAACTAATAAAGTTAATGAATTAAAAGTGTCTGTCCCTCTGCTTTGGTTTCACTCACCACTGAGTCTTACTTAATGTGCGCCCATATTGCCAAATTTGGTATAAAGTTATGTGTAAGTTAGGTTTATTGACCATAAATAAAAAAAAAAAGTGTTGAAAAAAGTGACAAAAACGTTTAAAAAAGCGCCAAAAGCATCGAAAAAAAAGTGACAAAAATGTCGACAAAAGCGCCACCAATTCATTTTCAATTTTGACCCGCTAGGAACACAAGTTCATGGTCGACAAGAAGACAACGCAAGGGTTAAAGATTTTTATTTTTACTGTCAATTTTAGGTTATTAGTTTCATTAACTTCTAATAATCGGCATCGGCCTTGAAAAAGCGGTATCAGTCGATCCCTAATGTTAACAAATGTCTCATGATATATTGTCTCTAGAAGTGTATTATTCCATTTTTGTTATTAAAGAGGGAAAAGAAAATTGCAAAACTAAATACTATCGAATCACAATCAATGAAAATTGTGATACAAATCCGATCGCCGCCCATGTATCGGGAACGAATGGAATCGGGACTGAAGCCTATCGTCCCGGCCCTACGAGGCCCACATGAGGGTATATATTCCTGGTGATGTGGTATTGTTCCTGACTGAGTGGGATGTCCTCTGTGTGCCTCTCTTCGTCCAGAGTAAATACAAAGAGGACGGGATCCGGAGCCGCTCCCACAGCCTCTACTCTCAGCTTCCAGAAACCGCAGAGACTGCGCTCGCTAAAAGCGTCTCCGAGCTGCAGAGCGAGGTGAGTGTTTCTCCGTCATTTCACTGGATTCCTTCTGTGAGCCACGGAAAACACCTGTAATAATAATAATTATAATAATATTAATTTTATTCATAGAGCACTTTTCAAACTCCACGCTAGAAAGTGCTTCACAGAACAAATAGAACAGAGCAGACTTAAAAACGTTGGGGTTTTTCAAAACAGCAAATATAATACTATTTGGTGTTTTCAAAACTGTGCAGCAGGGGTGTCAAACATACGGCCGGTGGGCCAGAACTGGCCCGCCAAAGTGTCCAATCAGGCCCACTGGATGACTTTGCACGGTGTGGGATATTGCAGGTAAGTAATAGCCTGACAAGCCAGCCCCACATCCAGATGTTGGGTCTGGGAACTCCCCATTGGCCAGGGCTCAATCCGAGGGGCGGGATCAACGGTTGTCTTTCAAATTCCCTCTGCACGCAACAGGATAGCACTACAACCAATCAGAGCAAAGCTAGCTGATAGATTCAACTTTAAACTCAGAACACATGAATGACTTCAGTGCCGTTCTTTGTTCTTTTCTCAAAGAAAAGCTTAACTCCAAGTCTTCCAGAAGACCTCTGTTCGCCAGCAGCAGCAGCAGCAGCCATCTTCTTTGTTTTCAAGTAGCAACTCTGCTGTCCTTATGTTAAGCCCCGCCCACCTACTCTATACACTATGTGATTGGCCTGACTAGAGTTTGGTTTTTCCAGCTCGCAAGCCAACGGAGAGTTACTAGACTGACCCTGGCAGCAAATTAAATTTTCTGCCACCATGGTACGTCTAGATTTCTAGGCTAGAGAAATAATTAATTCCTATTCCAAATGTACCACTTAAATCTCAGAGAATTACGAGTTCTTTTACCGTAAATTATGAACGATTAGCTTAGAAATTCAGAGTTTTTTTCTCTGACTGTTACCCCTCCTCCCGGGTCGGTAACATTATTATTTTTTCCTACAACGGCCTTATCGCTGTCGTAGCAGAAGCAACTTGCTTTTGCCAACATCAAGCTGACAAGAAACTCTGTGTCAGAAGAAGTTTCTGATCTTTCTGGAGCGGTTTACTGGTCTGGCCAAGGGGGGTAAACAAGAATCCGGATAGCGTACCTCCTATGGGGAGATTCTGTGGTTAATAAGCCATCACCTCCCGTTAGCATCCCATTGACTCCCATTCATTTTGGCGCCACTTTGACAGCGAATAACTTTACATCTGAAGCGTTTAAAGACTCCATTTGTCCGTTTATTTCTAAAGAAACACAACGTATAAAATGATCCATTACAACATGTACTAGGTACACGCAACTTACTTTCACATAGTAGAGGAATTACCTTATAGTACAGTAATCCATTCTGGGCTGTTTCTGAAGCTTTTTGGGGGGGGTTGGTTGCTTTTTTAAAGTTTTTTTATGGCATTTTTTTCCGACATTTTTGTAGCTTCCTTTGGAGTTTTTGGAGGTTTTTTTTGCTATGTTTTTGTCTCTCTTTTTTTCTACAATTTTTCAAACTTTTTTTTCGCTTTTCTCAATACATGCAGACGTGTCCTGGGACCTCCCTAGAATAGTTGGATAGTAACAGCTGATGTCTCCTTCAGGCCAGGTACAAGGAGGCGAGCAGGAAGGAGGCGAGCAGCTGTCTGTACCACCAGCTTCCTGAAACTCTGGAGACGCTACACGCTAAAGAGGCGACCGAGCTGCAGAGTCAGGTACATCCACACGCTCACATTAACACCTGTTAGCAAACACACTGTTTAGGCAAATAGAGCGTAAAGTGGCACTGTGGAATACTTCTTTTCTACTGTCGTATAAATCTGTTTAGAATCAGATCCAGAAAAGGTTGGATTGCCACAATAAGTTACACTTATGTGAAATTTGCCTTGAGGAAAGGTGCATACACAAACAAACAAACTAACAAACATATTAAACATTAACATAAAATAAACAATAAATCCCAAGGCCGTTTCTAGCTTTTGGCGGGCTCTGTGCAAGATGCCGTTTGGAGGCCCCTATTTAGTCAAACCTTTAAGATGATCCGTGGAGATTAAAGCTTAGATCGGGCCCAAAAAAATCAAGGCCGACCCAACCCGAGCCCGTGCACGTTGTGTCCGAGCCCGGCCCGACACATTAACTGTAATTATGAGCCCGAGCCCAATTTAAACCCGACATTTTTTTTAATACGTGGCAGAAATCTGTTTAGAAGGGGTATGCTCGGAGAAGTAACAGAAGAGGACGTTGAAGGATGACTGTCATCTTTTCTGCCACGGCGAGCCTTGTTAAATAACGATACAGTATGTGCAGTTGTGCAAATTGTGAGTGTTGCAGTGTAGTGACTGCTTACTACTTACAAGTGGAGTACAAAGGAATTGGCCTTAACCCGTTATCGCATTCCTTTTGACAGCTCTGATATTTATTTATTCATTTCATATTGACTGAAATGGCCTTTCTTTCATTCATTCATTCATTCATTCATACCAGTGTTTTTTTTCATGTTTAAGTGAATGTATGACACATCATCTCTCCGTCTCTTTGTGTGTCCTCTCCAGCTGAAGTACAAGGAAGGAGGTCAGAAAGAGCGGAGCAGCAGCCTGTACTCGGCGCTGCCGGAGACCGAAGAGATGAAGGTCGCCAAAGCCGCCATGGAGCTTCAGAGTGAGGTGGGTGTGGGGGGGGGGCGGGATCACAGCCGGGGGTTATGTTCTGCAGGAAATTTAATCCTGACAAAGTGTCTCTGGAGGAGGGGGACTCAAGTTTAAAAATAATTATTTATAGTCACTTACAGGAACACGCTGACTTATTGAGACTTCAGCTTATTCCCCGTATCCCCCAGAGTTAGAGAAGTCCATAAATACCCTTCTCATCTCCATGGGTCCTAACTCAGACGCCCCCAGCGCTAGCCTAGCTTAGCACAGATCCTGGAGGTAACCCACTCCATCTAGCCTAGCTTAGCCCAGATCCTGGAGGTAACCCACTCCATCTAGCCTAGCTTAGCACAAATCCTGGAGGTAACCGGCTCCATCTAGCCTAGCTTAGCACAGATCCTGGAGGTAACCGGCTCCATCGAGCCTAGCTTAGCACAGATCCTGGAGGTAACCCACTCCATCTAGCCTAGCTTAGCACAGATCCTGGAGGTAACCAGCTCCATCTAGCCTAGCTTAGCACAGATCCTTGGAGGTAACCGGCTCCATCTAGCCTAGCTTAGCACAGATCCTGGAGGTAACCGGCTCCATCTAGCCTAGCTTAGCACAGATCCTGGAAGTAACCTGCTCCATCGAGCCTAGCTTAGCACAGATCCTGGAGGTAACCCACTCCATCTAGCCTAGCTTAGCACAGATCCTGGAGGTAACCAGCTCCATCTAGCCTAGCTTAGCACAGATCCTGGAGGTAACCAGCTCCATCTAGCCTAGCTTAGCACAGATCCTGGAGGTGACCGGCTCCATCTAACCTATCTTAGCACAGATCCTGGAGGTAACCGGCTCCATCTAGCCTAGCTTAGCACAGATCCTGGAGGTAACTGGCTCCATCTAGCCTATCTTAGCACAGATCCTGGAGGTAACCGGCTCCATCGAGCCTAGCTTAGCACAGATCCTGGAGGTAACTGGCTCCATCTAGCCTAGCTTAGCACAGATCCTGGAGGTAACTGGCTCCATCTAGCCTATCTTAGCACAGATCCTGGAGGTAACCGGCTCCATCTAGCCTAGCTTAGCACAGATCCTGGAGGTAACCGGCTCAATCTTGCCTAGCTTAGCACAGATCCTGGAGGTGACCGGCTCCATCTAGCCTAGCTTAGCACAGATCCTGGAGGTAACCAGCTCCATCTAGCCTATCTTAGCACAGATCCTGGAGGTAACCGGCTCCATCTAGCCTAGCTTAGCACAGATCCTGGAGGTAACCGGCTCCATCTAGCCTAGCTTAGCACAGATCCTGGAGGTAACCGGCTCCATCTACCCTACTGCTCCCAATAAGTGACAAAATAACACCAACATGTTCCTATTTTCATATTTGTGATTTGTAGAGTCACAGCGTGTACAAATAACAAGGTCACATGACACACAGCCGTCTTCTAACCGTATACATGCGGTATAAGATCTCTGCCTAAGTATATATGTGTTTGTGTGTTGCAGAATAAATACAAGCAGAAAGGCAGACAGGAGATCAGCTGCAGTGTTTTCCACCAAATGGCGGAGACCAAAGAGACGGAGTTTGTTAAGCACATCTCTGAACTTCAGAGCGAGGTGAGTCCGTGTCCGTGCTTCCACAGCGTGTCAATAGGCTCGTTCCAGATGTGTCTGCGCACAATCCATCAGCGGCGATCGCCGCCCGTTAAATTTGTGTCCGACTTGATCCCGACTTGCTCTGACGTCATACTTTTTTTTAAGTATTGTTTAACACACCATTAGGCTCATGTTCTGTTTGTTGCCTTGTATTTCTATCATGTTGTATGTGTTGTTTTTTACGGGTTAGGTGCCCAAGATGTAAATGTCCCAACTTGTGTTACCATAAAGTTAATTTTTGATATCTTGTACACGTGTGTTTTGTATCGATCTCGTTAGACGAAGTACAAGAAAGAAACCGAGAGGATCTGGCCAACACGTTGTTCTCTCTGCTGCCGGAGACTCTGGAGACTCAGTTTGTGAAGGAGATGGCCGAGACCCACAGCCAGGTAACAGCTTTTATAGGGCTGCTCCCTCTTAGTTGATTAGTCGACTAATCGGTGGTTTTGGTCTTAGTCAACATTAGATCTCTTTAGTCGATTAGTCATGTTTGATTCTTTTTTCATGCTGAATGACTTATTTCCAAGAAACGTACGAGCACATCTCTGGCAAACACAAGAATTAAAGTGATGCTTTTGCATGACTCTTTGCGGAGAAACTCAGATTTACAGATCTGTTGATTAAATCAACTAATCAATTAGTCGATACAATTGAATGAGTGTTAGTCGACTGAGAATTTCTTCAATCGAGCACAGCCCTAAACTTTTAGTCATCATCTTGTGAGGTCATAAATCTGTTTAATGGGGACTTGTCTCCTGTTTTGGGACAAAAAGCTGTCCCTGTAAATGAAACCAATAATTCATTAAGACTGGCAATATTCTGCATTATTCTGTATTAGTTCTTAGTGTCAACAAATCTCATGTACAACAACAGAATCTGAGGAAACTCCAAACTTCCAAGATTAAAGTTGCAAATTTATGAGAAGAAACTCCAACATTCTCTGATTTATAAAGTCCTGGTCTCGCATTGCCAGACCGGAGGAAGGTCTGGCTAGTCCACACAGCATTCTGGGATGGGAGAAAAACCTGCTCTGGTTTATCGGCATTTCTTTAAACCAATCACAATCGTCGTGGGCGGGGCTAAGCTCCGGACGGAGCCGCGGTGCCTCTGCTAAATAGCCTCAGGAAGGAACTTGTTTTGGTGGAACGTGTGTACGTTCAAAAGTAGTTTTAGTCGTGCAACAGAAAACTTTAAACCAATCAGCAAACAAGTTTATATTTTATTAAACTACGGCTGTGCAATTAATCTAAGTTTGATCGCGATTTGGATTTCAGCTCATGACGATTATGAAAACAGTGAAAACTGCTATTTCTTCCCATTTTCATTTTGCAAGTGAACTCTTTATTTTGTCTTGAGTTCTGACGGGCAATTCAAAAAGGGAAAGTGTGAAAGGAAATGTCCCAGTTGAAGGTGTTTTCACTGTTAATTTAACTGTTTCACTGTTGTTGTTTTTTTACTTCAATAAATGCAACATCTTTTAATAAGTCAATGAGAAAACGTGTTAAATAATCACGATTTCAATATTGTCTAAATATAATTGTGATTGTAATTTATTCCCTAAACAAGCATCGCTGTATTAAACCATCAACCTTTGTCCCCGGCTACACGTTACATCAGCTCTTAATAATCCCGATTACTGAACAAACTCAGTACAATTCAGTGTGTTATTCATTTTATAAGGAAAAAAACAAACTAGCTCACAGGGAAATATTAACCAGTGACAGCAGAATGAAGGACATGTTGCGTGGTGTGCAGGATTGTTAAACGGTGTCCCTGTGCAGTAACTGATCTGGTGGCGTTGCTGTTTGTCTTCCCAGAGTAAATACAAGGAGGCGGGGAAGAAGACGCTGGTGAACTGTCTGTACTCTCTGCTGCCTGAGACCAAAGACACTCAACATGCCAAGGAGCAGAGCCAGCTGCACAGCGAGGTACACAGCGGGCCTCACTCGCTGTAAAAAGTTCGAAACCTTTGGGATTTATACATGGAATTCTGGTTACTCAGTGACATAGTCAGGGCCCTATTTTAACGATCTAAGCGCACAGCGTGAAGCGCCTGGCGCAGGTGCGTTTAGGCAAATCCACTTTTGCTAGTTCGACGGTGGAAAATACGGTCTGTGCGCCGGGCGCCTGGTCCTAAAGGGTTGTTCTTAGTGTCTTCATTAATCAGAGGTGTGTTTTGGGCGTAACATGCAATCAACCAATCAGAGATTATCTCCCATTCCCTTTAAAAGCCAGACGCGTTTGGACCTTGGAGCATTGCTGTTATGATGGAGGATTTGCACCCTAATATTTGTATTTGTAATCTCCTGAGTGTGTGTGTGTGTGTGTGTGTGTGTGTGTGTGTGTGTGTATGTGTGTGCTGCTGTGTGTCCCTGTGTGTGTAACAAGCATAGTGTGTGCGCGCTGTGTACGAGCCTAGGAGCATTTTACTAATGCTCTGTTAAAATAACAATGAAATGCTGCGTTACTGACTTTAGACCAGGTTTTTGTTGGTCAATGGCGCGATCACTTCCCGCTGCCTCAAGATAGCAATACTCCCAGAATGCACCTGAACACACCTCCCTGTAAGACCAGCACGCCCATGGGCCACAGATGGGCGCAGGTGCATTTGCTATTTAAACGACGTGGGCGCCGCACGGGAAATTGACAACTGGGTCGGTCTTAAACTAGCAGAGACACTTAGATAGGGCCCTGTATGTGCATGGGTAACACAACATCAGATGTTGGGGGAAATATCTAAAGCAAGTCCTGGGGTTACCCTGCTTTTTGTCTCGCATTGCCAACTCTATCCCCACGGCGCTGTAGAGGAAGGTCTGGCTACAGCACAGATGCATTCTGGGATAGGAGAAAAAAACACTCTGTGTTGTTTGCATTTCTATAAAGGGGAACTATGCAGTTTTTTTTTTAGCTTAATTTACCTTAACTTAAGCTTCGGAGTCATTGGCCTGGTTATGTGACTTTTTTTCGGGTTGAATGGTGGTCGTCTCGCTTCCCCCCCTAGGACCTGTGAGCGGAAAAACCACCTTTGCATTTTTTTCAGCTTTTTCACTTTGTAAACCTATAATGTGCACAAAAAAAGATATATAACACAATAAAGGAAAGGAGAAAAGCCAAAACGCATAATATGAGCACTTTAAAAGAGTTGGTTTGTGCCTCACAGTTTGGTGTTTGTAATATTTTGCCCAGTGAAACGTGTTGTGTTGTGTTGTGTTGCAGAAAGCGTACAGGGAGGAGGGTAAGAAGGAGGCCGGCTGCAGTCTGTACGCCCAGATGCCCCAAACCATCGAGACTGTCTTCGCCAAAGAGCTGACCAAGACGCAGAGCGATGTGAGTCCGCGCCCTTCACAGTGTGAAGACTGCTGTTTGCAGACTATTGACTAGCTTCAAACCTTGTCTTACAGTGCAAAGAAAACCAAATAAGGGACTCATTTTTACTCTAAAACTGTAAGCACTCTCAGTGCTGTAAGAAACTTTTGGGTAAATGTCAATCAAAGCGTATCATCCTACAGTTGTTCATATTAAAAGTAAAGATTTCAAATGATCAGAGCAGCTACAGAGCTGTCCTGTAAGCTCCACCCGCAGACATCAAACATCACCGAGCAGTTTTCCACCATTACTGTAGTTTGCACAAAATCACAGTAAGTATAGAGCAGCGTTTTGAGGGTATTTATGATGCATATTTAATTATGAGTAATTATGATTGGACATCATCAGACTGGTTGGATTGCAATCCACCCTGGAGCTCAAAGGTGAGAGTTTAGAGAGGAGCAGCAGGTGAGGGGAGACCGTGGTTTCTGAGTACAGAGCACAATGCAAGGTATTTAAAAGAGAGACTTCCCCAAGATACTCTCTGTTTAACACACACACACACACACACACACACACACACACACACAGAGCGAGAGGGAGTGTGTTTTGTGCCAGTGTGTTAGTATCATTTTGTCTGCTGAGGCGTGAACACAGAGAGCAGCTGTGTTGTGCTCCGCCGCCTGAGGACACAGACACTGACCTACTGCCTGCACACACACACACACACACACACACGCACACACACGCACACACAGGGACACACACACACACACACACACAGACACACACACACATAGGCACACACACACACACACACACACACACACACACAGGCACACACACACATAGGCACACGCACAGGCACACACACACACACACAGGCACACACACATACACACAGGCACACACACACACACACACACATAGGCACACATACATACACACAGGCACACTCACACACACACACACATAGGCACACACACACAACACACACACACACACTCAAGACAAACAACAGTGGCAGGTTGAAGCTGACCCCTCTGAACTAGAGAGCAGACGATCTGATGAACAGAGTCTGATGAACAGAGTCTGATGAACAGAGTCTGCTGAACAGAGTCTGATGAACAGAGTCTGATGAACAGAGTCTGCTGAACAGAGTCTGATGAACAGAGTCTGATGAACAGAGTCTGATGAACAGAGTCTGACGAACAGCGTTTTAGTTTCCGCGGCGTCCCAGACATACGAGGTGTATTGTTCAGCGTCAGTCGGCCCGGAGGGCAGGAAACCAAAGCTCGGGGTAACAAACTGGGGCACCGGCCCCCGATGCTTTTCTGGTTTCCTGTCTGTTGACCGAGCAATGTGGCGCTAACTGGAGCGTAAAATGGAGACTACCTAAACAACAGCAGCCCCCGACTGTCTGCAACACACTGATACAATCACACTGATCTCACACCCGCTGGCTGACGGATCTAGAGCAGGAGAAAACATTATTTAAAATGTATTGTCTACCTGTAGCACACTCCTTTCTGGAAGCTCAAAATATTAGTATGCTCAGACTGGTCAGGAATGTTTATAATGACTCCTCACATGTTCTGCGAAGAGAATATCAGCTTCTGGCTTCAAATCCTCCTGTTAAACCAGCTGCGTTAAATCCAGTGCGATGTTTAGTCAGGGTCACAAGTCTCCAAGACCTTGTCTGTGTGTATGTTCTTGTCATGTTCTGTTGTTATACATGTATGGTCTGTTTCCTTACTTGTGTGTTTATGTCATTTGTGGTTATGTGTCATGTATGTCCTTTGGTGTTATTCATCTTACTGTATGTAAGTATGTGTATATTTCTATGTCCTCTTTTTTTTTTTTTTATATGAGCGACCCAGGGATGCAAAAAGAATGTCAGTCCTAGCTGACAATAAAAGTTGTATCGTGTATCATGCATCGTACCGTACTGTATCGTATCGTATCGCATCGTGCTGTACAGATTTGCATCGTGCCGTACAATATTGTACCGTACAGTATCGTACCGTATCGTATCATATCGTACCGTACAGTATCGTATCGTACTGTACCGTACAGTATCGTATCGTATCGTATCGTATCGTAATGTATCATACATTACCGTACCATACCATACCATACCATACAGTATCGTACCGTACCATACCATACATTATCGTATCGTACCGTATCATACCATACAGTATCATACCGTATCATACCGTACAGTATCATACCGTACCATACAGTATCATATCGGACAGTACCGTACCGTACCATACCATACAGTATCATATCGTACCGTACAGTATCATATCGTACAGTACCGTACCGTACCATACCATACAGTATCGTATCGTACCATACAGTATTGTATCGTACCGTACTGTACAGTATCGTATCGTATCGTACAGTACCGTATCGTGCCGTATCGTATCGTACAGTACCATATCGTACTGTATCGTATCGCACCGCATCGTATCGTAACATATCGTACCGTATCGTGCCGTATCGTACCATACCATATTGTACCGTACTGTACCGTACCGTATAGTATCATGTTTATTTGGATTATTATTGGTTTGGGTTAACTGCAGGATCCAAGAAAAATGCAGTGTCATGGTTTCAAAACCATTACTTTAGACATTACAACAATTGCACTTGAAATCTTATATTGTGTATTAGGTGCCTACTTGTTTTACTGAAGCACAGTGACTGATGGGAGGTTTTTATTACACGTTATGTTTGCCAGAGCTGCTCTTTGACGCTTGAGTTTCAACCAAACCAAACTTGTCTTGTAATACAACCGGATCATTTAAACTCAACCCAGCAGGTTTGTTCTGCAGGCCTGTTCACCTTCACTCAGATTCTTATTCATTTCTGCGTCATGCTGTGAAATTCTAATTTTCACAGTTGGAAGTATTAGTTTTAGACAAATGAACAGGTGTGTTTTCACTCGTTGGTCATCAGACATGTTCTCCCTCAGTCCTTTGTCTGTATTTAACTGCCTCCTTTTCCTTCTCCTTCATTCCTCCTCTATCCTTCTTGCCTTTCATTTGCACTCAATCGTTTTACTTATGTTAAACAGCTATTTAGTAAATATTTGTTTCTGTATTTATTGTTCAATTCATCTGAATGTTCAGTATGTTTTGTTTTTTGATGTATGCACCAACCACCAAGGTCAATTCCTTGTCAGTAGCCTGCTTGCTTGGAAATTAACCTTTGTCTGATTCTGATTCTCTCTCTCTCTCACTCCCTCTCTCTCTCTCTATCTCTCTCTCTCTCTCTCTCTCTTTCTCTCCCTCTGTGTGTGTGTGTGTATGTGTGTGTAGAAGGTGTATAAGGAGAAGTATAACCGTGAGAAGGGGAAGTCCAGCTACACCAACATGAAAACTCTGCCTGAGGTGGAGCACGCCATGGAGGTCAACAAGAACCAGAGCGATGTAAATACACACACATACACACACACCCATGCACATACACACGCATGTACGCACACGTACGTATGCACACACAGACACATGCACGTATGCACATGCATGCACACACACAGACACAAAGACACACACACACACACACACAGACACATGCACACACAGACACATGCACGTACGCACACGCATGCACACACAGACACACCCACACACTCACACACAGACACAAACACACAGACACAAACACACACACAGACACAAACACACACACAGACACAAAGACACATACGCACAAACACAGACATACACACACCACACAGACACGCACACACACACCCACACACACACACACAGACACACACACACACAGACACAAAGACAAACACACACACACACACAGACACAAAGACAAACACACACACACACACACACACACACAGACACAAAGACAAACACACACACACACTCACACACACACTCACACACACACACAGAGACTGTACTCCTCAGTGTAATATCACCCAGAATCCCTGGCGTTATGTAACAGTTGCTGTGTGATGGTGTGGGCAGCACTCAGACTATAAACAGCTCTTCTGTGAGGAGTTCAGCGCGCTGACATTTCATCACCAACCCAGGAACATTTGACAATCACTCGCTTTTAAAGACACTGAAACTGTCACACATGCATACATTTCATCACTGAGTCTTGATTAATAACCTAACTTATTAAAAACCTCCGACTCAGGCTCCATCTACACCGCTACATTTTCATTTTTAAAGGAACACGCCGACTTATTGGGAATTTTGCTTATTCACCGTAACCCCCAGAGTAAGACAAGTCCATACATACCCTTCTCATCTCCGTGCGTGCTGTAATGCTGTCTGACGGCTCCAGCGGCATCAGGCCAGCACAGAACATGCAGGAATGGTTCCAGTAATCCTACTGCTCCCAATAAGTGACAAAATAACACCAACATGTTCCTATTTACATGTTGTGATTTGTAGAGTCACAGCGTGTACAAAAAACAACGTAACATGAGACACAGCCGTCTTCTAACAGTAAACAAACCGGGAACTATATTCTCAGGTGGAAGAATATAGTACTTGGGCGGAGTGATATGCTCACAGCAAGCCTGTCTGAGAATATAGTTCCCGGTTTGTTTACTGTTAGAAGACGGCTGTGTCTCATGTTATGTTGTGTTTTGTACACCCTGTGACTCTATAAATCACAACATGTAAATAGGAACATGTTGGCGTTATTTTGTCACTTTTGTCACAATTCGGAGCAGCAGGCTAGTTGGAACCAGTTACCTGCAGGATCTGTGCTAGGCTAAGCTAATGATGGAACCGTCAGACAGCGTTACAGCACGCACGGAGATGAGAAGGGTATGTATCGACTTGTCTTACTCTGGGGGTTACGGTGAATAAGCTAAATTCCCAATAAGTCGGCGTGTTCCTTTAAACGGGCGTTTTTTAGACCAAAACGATCACTGTCCACACTAGAGTTTTAGCTTCAGTACCAGAACCAGTGTTGGGGAGTAACGGAATACATGTAACGGCGTTACGTATTCAGAATACAAATTATGAGTAACTGTATTCCGTTACAGTTACAATTTAAATAGTTGGTATTTAGAATACAGTTACATTGTTAAAATCAATGGATTACATGACGATACTTCTCTGTTTCACGAGTTCATTCACTCTGAATAAATTAAGCCAACTCTATCGCATTTTCCAGAAGCCCCGATATGAAATATAAAAAAATAGCTATTTGCGTGATCAGTCACTATGGAGTCGGAACCGGCACGACAGAGCCAGGGCAGGAATACGTTTCTATCTTGGAAATTCAAACAGCATTTCACATTAAAGAACGAACAGGGAGAATAAAATATAGCTAACTGTGCCGTGCAGCCTCTGCTTGCCAGCAACCAGCCTCCTTTCAGCGTCCAAATTACTCCACCTCCAACCTGAAGAAGCATCTTAAAGTAAGTTATTATTTAATTAGCCAAGAGTAGTCGTCTGCTGTAGTTTTACTGGTCACCTTGCTATTTTAACATTGACGTGGGACTTTAAATTCTCCTAGGTGCTGATTTACTAGCTCCAGAGCCGTTTAAAGACTGACAGCCCCATTTGACATGCTAGCTAACGTTAGCTAAAATTAGCTCGTGGTAGCTTAGACCGCGGTTACATTTTTGTAGTATGCAGTTCGGGACTACCAATACAATAATCTATCTGCTTGTTCAGGTACACATTCAGCCAGTTGGAATAAAAAGAACACACCATTATATGCCTGTTTAGTAAGCTGGATGTGATGGTCGCATTCCTACACTTATAAAAAACGAAATTCAAAGTAGAAGTAATTCTGAAGTAATCCAAGTATTCAGAATACGTTACTCAGATTGAGTAACGTAACGGAATACGTTACAAATTACATTTGTGGGCATGTATTCTGTATTCTGTAACGAAATACGTTTTGAAAGTATCCTTCCCAACACTGACCAGAACTAATCTCCGTCCGACAACGCATGTCACATGACCATTCACACACACACACACCGGGCATGCAAACAGGAAGCCGATTGTCTGACGTTACTGTGAAAATGCAGA
>CM046808.1:26488047-26638047 GCA_025617405.1 Perca schrenkii | reverse complement strand
AACTCAAAGATATGCCCCAGAGGAGAGAAGACACTAGAACAATATTCACATTTAAACAAGCTGACATCACACAAGTTTTTTTTTACAAATAAAAAAATGACTCAAACCGATTTTCAAAATAGTTGGCGATTAATTTAATAGTCTACAACTAATCGATTCATCTTTTCAGCTCTAGTTTTATTCAACCCGAAGATAGAGTGCTTTAAATAGGAAGTGTTGCACATCATTTAAACTGGAGATCTTCAACAGGAGGTCCAGGACCCCTCCTAGGGGGGTCTTTTTTGCCTCCAAATTATTGTACATTTTTGAGAGTTTTATTAGCAAAACATAGTGACCATCCACAGATACAGTTCCTCCTAACCATTCCCTGTGCCACATTGCCACTGTGTAACATTAAAACGCCAACAACTATTATTTTAATACCTTAGTATTCTACGTAGAGCTGGGCAATATATCGATATTATATTGATATCGTGATATGAGACTAGATATTGTCTTAGATTTTGGATATCGTAATATGGCATAAGTGTCTTTTCCTGGTTTTAAAGGCTGCATTACAGTAAAGTGATGTCATTTTTCTGAAACTTACCAGACTGTTGTAACTGTTCTATTATTTGCCTTTACCCACTTAGTCATTATATCCACATTACTGATGATTATTAAAAATCTCATTGTGTAAATATTTTGTGAATGAACTAATAGTCAACGCTACAATATCGTTGCGTTATCGATATCGACGTATTTGGTCACAAATATCGTGATATTTGATTTTCTCCATATCGCCCTGCCCTAATTCTATGCAAAAATGAAATGTAAAATGTATGAAGGCTTTAGGCTGCCCTACACGTTATTTTAGGCCCCGTTTATTATGCAACTTAATTTAATGCAATATATGTAGTAGGGGGTCCCTGCTCCATCTCTCTTTCAGTTAAGGGGTCCTTGGCTTAAAAAAACGTTGAAGGCCCTTGATTTAAACAATATGAAAGAACACCATCAGAAAGTTAGACTCAACGTGACTTTATGATTTATGTTTTTTAAAATGAAACCTTTTTTTAAAGTGCCCATATTATGAAAAAAAATCACTTTTTCTGGGATTTGGGGTGTTATTTTGTGTCTCTGGTGCTTCCACACACATACAAACTTTGAAAACCATCCATGGTGTTCTGAGTGAGATCTGGTTTCTGAATGTGTCCTGTCTTCAGTCTCCTGGTGAGCTGGTCAAAATCTGCACGGCTTTCTACGTCACTAGCCGAAACGAGGGGGCTAACCGCAACCGTTAGCATGTTATCGTTCTCAATAGCAAAACACTGCTACAACACACACTAGTTCACCCTAATCTCCAAAAGAACTACTTCCATGTGCTCCCTGGTTTAGAAGAAGTCTCCCAGCTAATCCTGCCTTGGAACTGAGTGAAGTTGGAGAAACAGCCTTTCTTTTACTGTCTATGGAGCTAGCTGACATGATCTACATCTGAGCTACTGAGCATGTGCGAGGGCAATCAAAGATAGTACAGAAGAAGAAAAGAGGTCTCACTCTGTAGCTAAAACAGAGACCAGGTGAAAAGAGGATCTGCAGCAGTGAGAGAGAGAGACTGTGCAGTACAACAAAAATATGGTGTTTTTTGAAAATGAAACCATGTAAACCTATTCTGATACAATCTTAAAATACAATTATGAACCTGAAAATGAGCAGAATATGGGCGTTTTAATGGTGGGGGGAAAAAAAACCCGGGAAAAGAGCTATATGTTTCCTGTGATTAATCCTTTTAAAATCCAGAGTCTTCACGTGGACACTTCTCTTCTGTCCCGCAGGTGAAGTATAAAACCAAGCCGAGCCAGAGAGCCGAGGGCTCTGCAGACCTGCCCAACCTGCTGCAGCTGGAGCACGTCCTGCACGCCAGCAAGCTGCAGAGCAACGTAGGGCCCGCCGGCTTCACCACACGACACCACATCCTTACACACGTTCAAACCAAAAAGGGCAAATTTCTGTTTTAAAGTGAACATGAAACAGCCAGATTCTCTACAAGTTGTGTGCAGAGTGAAGTGTGTTGGAGCATATTTGGAAAAGGGGAAAAAATGACATGAAATTATGACATGTCAACAGTCTACAGACCCCAAAACATCTACACATGAACACATAAACAACAATTAGGGGAAAGTAAGAAACTTGCTGTGTGTGTGTGTGTGTGTGTTTGTTCTTGTTTAACTATATTTGTGGGGTCCAAAAACCGGGAGTCCAGTATACTTGTGGGGTCCCGACAGCTTTGTGGGTCTAAAATGCTGGACCCCACAAGTTTAAAGGGCTGTTTGAGGGTTAAGACTTGGTTTTAGGATTAGGGATAGAATTAGGTTATGGTTAGGGTGAGGGTAAGGGTTAAGGTTAGGCATTTAGTTGTGATGGTTAAGGTTAGGGTAAGGGGAATGCATAATGTCAGTGACGGTCCCCACAAAGATAGTGAGACACACTGTGTGTGTGTGTGTGTGTGTGTGTGTGTGTGTGTGTGTGTGTGTGTGTGGGGGGGGAAACAAGGACAAGTAATTCCTCTTTAATTTTTCAATATAGCTAACTGAGCATATGTGTGTGCTTTTTTAATTATTTGTGAGAGTGACTGTGTCCTTTTATGTGTGTGTGTGTGTGTGTGTGTGTGTGTGTGTGTGTGTGTGTGTGTGTGTGTGTCCGTGTGTGTGTGTGTGTCCAGGTGGAGTACAGGAAGGAGTACAAGCAGGCGAAGGCTCAGTACCACACGGCTCTGGACACGGCTGAACAGCTCCACCACAGGGAGAACGCAGTGCTGCACAGTCAGGTGACCACACACACACACACACACACACACACACACACACACACACACACACACACACACACCCGATAAGAAGGAGAAACACAGCTACTTTGACCGGAAAAGGTAGGGCCTATCTAGCAGAGGACGGACTCTCCTGATTTGGACAGACGGATTGTCTGTCTTTTAACAGGAAGGAGAGGTGAAAAACACGGGAAAGTGCCTACTTTTAACAGACGCGTCTGTCCAATCAGGAGGATCCTTCCTCTGCTAGATAGGCCCTACCTTTTCCGGTAGAAGTTAATGCCGTTGTGTTTTGTGATTTGCTGTTGTGTTTTATGATTAGCTGTTGTGTTTTATGATTAGCTGTTGTGTTTTATGATTAGCTGTTGTGTTTTATGATTAGCTGTTGTGTTTTATGATTAGCTGTTGTGTTTTATGATTAGCTGTTGTGTTTTATGATTTGCTGTTGTGTTTTGTGATTTGCTGTTGTGTTTTGCTGTTGTGTTTTATGATTTGCTGTTGTGTTTTATGATTTGCTGTTGTGTTTTGTGATTTGCTGTTGTGTTTTGCTGTTGTGTTTTATGATTTGCTGTTGTGTTTTATGATTTGCTGTTGTGTTTTGCTGTTGTGTTTTATGATTTGCTGTTGTGTTTTATGATTAGCTGTTGTGTTTTATGATTTGCTGTTGTGATTTGCACTTCAGGGCCACCGTCAAATTCGGAATCATAGTGGTAATATAAGTGTGCATGTAAACCTACTCTGTGTGTGTCTGTGGTTTCAGGTGAAGTACAGAGAGGAGTACGAGAGGGACAAAGGTCACTCTCAGATGGACTTTGAAGACACTCAGACGTACAAAGTGACTAAAGAAGCCCAGAAGATGCAAAGCGAGGTGAAACTCTATTATCACCGCTCCTCTATTCACACAGGAGTGAGAAATAGATCCTGTAAACTAGGTAGCGAGTGACTCACAAGACGACTACTGGGAGAAAAACCTAACCATAACCCTCTCATGCTACGTTTACACGTGGCCGGCTATTTTCATAAACGGACATTTCAACCTCTCCATTTTCAAAAAATAACATTGTGCACAGATATCAGTTTTCAGAAAATACAGTACAGGCCAAAAGTTTGGACACACCTTCTCATTCAATGCGTTTCCTTTTTATTTTCATTACTATTTACATTGTAGATTCAAAACTATGAATGAACACATATGGAATTATGTACTTAACAAAAAAGTGTGAAATAACTGAAAACATGTCTTATATTTTTGATTCTTCAAAGTAGCCACCCTTTGCTTTTTTTTATTAATAAGTGAAATAATTCCACTAATGAACCCTGACAAAGCACACCTGTGAAGGTAAAACCATTTCAGGTGACTACCTCATGAAGCTCATTGAGAGAACACCAAGGGTTTGCAGAGTTATCAAAAAAGCAAAGGGTGGCTACTTTGAAGAATCTAAAATATAAGACATGTTTTCAGTTATTTCACACTTTTTTGTTAAGTACATAATTCCATATGTGTTCATTCATAGTTTTGATGTCTTCAGTGTGAATCTACAATGTAAATAGTCATGAAAATAAAAAGGAAACACATTGAATGAGAAGGTGTGTCCAAACGTTTGGCCTGTACTGTGTGTGTATATATGCTGTCAATGCAGTCAAGAGCACGCCAGACCTGTAGGTGGCGGTGTAACGAGAAGCTCAAGCCCACGTTAGCCAATCAGAATCCTGAAAATAGCAACAGCAGCAACCAATCACTTCCTCTTTCTCTCTCTCCCCCCCTCTCTCAGAGAGAGTACCGGAGGGAGTACGAGGAGCAGATTAAGGGTACAGGCCTGGTGGATGCAGACCAGACCCCCGCGTACCTGACAGCCTGCCACGCTAGCAGCCTGCTGAGCGAGGTAACGCAGAGGAGTACCACAACTTTGTGTGTTCCTTATTACAGAGATAATTAGATTTTTAGGTTTTATCATCACACAATGCTTCTCTCTCTCTCTCTCTCTCTCTCTCTCTCTCTCTCTCTCTCTCCATGTCTCTCTCTGCTGTGTCTGTATCTTTCTCTCTCTGCTGTGTCTGTATCTCTATCTCTCTCTGCTGTGTCTGTATCTTTCTCTCTCTGCTGTGTCTGTATCTATATCTCTCTGCTGTGTCTGTATCTATCTCTCTCTGCTGTGTCTGTATATATCTCTCTCTGCTGTGTCTGTATCTATCTCTCTGCTGTGTCTGTATCTATCTCTCTCTCTCTCTCTGCTGTGTCTGTATCTACTCTCTCTCTCTCTCTCTCTGCTGTGTCTGTATCTATCTTTCTGCTGTGTCTGTATCTCTATCTCTCTCTGCTGTGTCTGTATCTTTCTCTCTCTGCTGTGTCTGTATCTTTCTCTCTCTGCTGTGTCTGTATCTATCTCTCTGCTGTGTCTGTATCTTTCTCTCTCTGCTGTGTCTGTATCTATCTCTCTGCTGTGTCTGTATCTCTCTCACTCTCTCTGCTGTCTGTACCTCTCTCTCTACCATGTCTTTATCTCTATCTCTATCTTCTGTGTCTCTATCTATCTCTCTCTCTCTCTGCTGTGTCTGTATCACAATCTCTCTCTCTCTGCTGTGTCTGTATCTCTCTCTCCCTCCCTCCCTCTCTCTCTCTCTCTGCTATGTCTGTATCTCTCTCTCTCTCTCCCTCCCCCCCTCTCTCAGAGAGAGTACCGGAGGGAGTACGAGGAGCAGATTAAGGGTACAGGCCTGGTGGACGCAGACCAGACCCCCGCGTACCTGACAGCCTGCCACGCTAGCAGCCTGCTGAGCGAGGTAACGCAGCAGCGCTGGGACAGAAAAACTACGTTTGGGTTCAAACGTAACATCCGTGATGTGCGCTACGAGGGCCACGACACAAGGGGACCATCAGTGGGGAGAGCCACTTCAAAAACTATATAGCGTGTGCTATTGCTAGCTCAATATTTTCTCCTTTCTGGTCTGATTACACAGTAAATTGATCAAATTCAGTGCCCATAACGCTATCTTCCAACCTACTGTAACTGTCATCTTTGGCAGGATGACAGTTACATTAGCGTGAGCGTGGAACAGTGACAGGAAGTCAATCACACGCAAAAGTCATGACAGCCAAATAGACAACAGCGCGAGTCAGTAACAGCATTTTCTCTTCAGGCACCCACATGCTGTTAGTAATAGCCGTTACACACCAACCAGACGGCCAGTCTGGCTGATCAGTCTCCCCGAGTTGGTCCAAAAAGTTCCTCAGAACTCACCGAAGAGATGAGACGTAATACGTCTCCATAGCAGCAGGTGGCGCTAATCTGTATTGTTGCCCAAGAAATGAAAACCGTGCAGCTGATTGGACGAACGCGTCACATGGGGTTTGTTTTCTCCGGAAATTCAAAGCCAGACTGTCATGGCGGCTCGTTCATAATACGATATCTCATATTGGACTAAAATAGTTCACAGAAAAAACGTGTTTCTGAGAACATTTGAAGAGAGAAATAGGCCGTGTGCAGTAGGGCTGTCCTCGACTAAAGAAATTCTTAGTCGACTAACACTTATAGGATTTTGTCGACTAATCGATTAGTTGATTTAATTGACAGAGCTGTGCGCTTTGAGAGGTGGTTAAGACTAGAAAAGCACAATATAAATGTAGTTAATTAACCATCTGTAAAACTGAGTTTCTCCACAATTAATCCTGCAAAAGCACCACTTTAAATCTTGTGTTTACCATAAAGGTGCTCGGAAGTTTCTTGGAAATAAGTAATTAAGCATGAATAAGCATAAAAAATGACTAATCGACTAAAGAAATCTTAGTCGACTAAGACCAAAACGACGATTAGTCGACTAATCGACTAAGAGGTGGCAGCCCTAGTGTGATTTCAGATCGACAAAGGTCAGTTTAACAGATTTTCGTCAGATTTTGAGAGACTCTAGTCACCTCATCCTGCTCGCCATTTCCTGGTGAGTTCCGACTGCCCTGCCTCCGACTGAACATGTCATGTCGGCCATAATGAACCAAGCCGATTATCGGCTTGGTGTGTCTTGGGCTTAAAGGAACACGCCGACTTATTGGGAATTTAGCTTATTCACTGTAACCCCCAGAGTTAGATAAGTCCATACATACCCTTCTCATCTCCGTGCGTGCTGTAACGCTGTCTGATGGCTCCAGCATTAGCTTAGCCTAGCACAGATCCTGCAGGTAACTGGTTCCAACTAGCCTACCGCTCCAAATAAGTGACTAAATAACGCCAACATGTTCCTATTTACATGTTGTGATTTGTAGAGTCACAGCGTGTACAAAAAACAACGTAACATGAGACACAGCCGTCTTCTAACAGTAAACAAACCGGGAACTATATTCTCAGGTGGAAGAATATAGTACTTGGGCGGAGTGATATGCTCGCAGCAAGCCTGTCTGAAAATATAGTTCCCGGTTTGTTTACTGTTAGAAGATGGCTGTGTCTCATGTTACGTTGTTTTTTGTACACGCTGTGACTCTACAAATCCCAACATGTAAATAGGAACATGTTGGCGTTATTTTGTCACTTTTGTCACAATTTGGAGCAGCAGGCTAGTTGGAACCAGTTACCTGCAGGATCTGTGCTAGGCTAAGCTAATGCTGGAGCCATCAGACAGCCTTACAGCACGCACAGAGATGAGAAGGGTATGTATGGACTTGTCTAACTCTGGGGGTTACGGTGAATAAGCTAAACTCCCAGTAAGTCGGCGTGTTCATTTTAACTCGCGCTGTTGTTTATTTGGTTGTCATGACCTTCGCGAGTGATGGACGTCCAGTCACTGGTCCAGTTGCTTGTCCTCAAAGTGACTTCATGACACCATTTCATAATGTTATGAAGCAGCAATTGTATTACTTTTGCAGCGGTATATACCGTAAACACTGGGCATTTAAAGACAGTTCTTATCTTAAAGGAACACGCTGACTTATTGGGAATTTATCTTATTCACCGTAACCCCCAGAGTAAGACAAGTCCATACATACCCTTCTCATCTCTGTGCGTGCTGTAACGCTGTCTGACGGTTCCAGCATTAGCTTAGCCTAGCACAGATCCTGCAGGTAACTGGTTCCAACTAGCCTACTGCTCCAAACTGTGACAAAAGTGACAAAATAACGCCAACATGTTCCTATTTACATGTTGTGATTTGTAGAGTCACAGCGTGTACAAAAAATAACATAACATGAGACACAGCCATCTTCTAACAGTAAACAAACCGGGAACTATATTCTCAGACAGGCTTGCTGCGGGCATATCACTCCGCCCAAGTACTATATTCTTCCACCTGAGAATATAGTTCCCGGTTTGTTTACTGTTAGAAGACGGCTGTGTGTCACGTTACGTTGTTTTTTGTACACGCTGTGACTCTATAAATCACAACATGTAAATAGGAACATGTTGGTGTTATTTTGTCACTTATTCGGAGCAGTAGGATTACTGGAACCATTCACCTGCATGTTCTGTGCTGGCCTGATGCCGCTGGAGCCGTCAGACAGCGTTACAGCACGCACGGAGATGAGAAGGGTATGTATCAACTTATCTTACTCTGGGGGTTACGGTGGATAAGCTAAATTCCCAATAAGTCGGCGTGTTCCTTTAAGCCTTAATGGTTGCCACGCTCATGGAACGCAGGGAAAAGTCGGGACATATTCCATTATTGACCATCATTGAGATGAAATAAAGTATTTAAGGAGTATTGACTCGTTCTCCAACCCTCCCTTCGCTTTGTGTGTAGAAGGCATACAGGAAGGACTTGGAGCAGGAAGTGAAGGGGCGGGGCTTATCCGGCGTCGGGCTGGAGGAAACACCTGAGCTGCTGAGGGTTAAAAACGCCAATCAGATACTGAACGAGGTAACGCACACACACACACACACAGAAACACACACACACACAGGCACAGGCGGACACACTGACACACAAAGGCACAGGCACACACTGACACACACACACACACAGGTGGACACACAGACACACACACACACACACACAAGCACAGGCACACACACACAGAACCACACACAGACACACACACACACACACAGGTGGACACACACACACAGAACCACACACAGACACACACACACACAGGCACAGGGACACACACACAGAACCACACACAGACACACACACACAGGTGGACACACGGACACACACACACACACACAGGCGGAACCACAGACACACACACAGGCACAGGCACACACACTGACACACACACACACACACACACAGGCGGACACACAGACACACACACACAGGCACAGGCACACACTGACACACACAGGCATAGGCACACACACTGACACACACACACACACACACACAGACACACACAGGCACAGGCACACACACACACACAGGTGGACACACAGGCACACACACACACACAGGCACAGGCACACACACATACACGGACACAGACACACACGCGCACACACAGGAACACACACACATACACCCAGACACACACACAGGCACACACACACACAAACAGACACACACACACACACACACACACACACACACACACAGGCACAGGCACACACACTGACACACACACACACAGGTGGACACAGACACACACAGGCACAGGCACACACACACACACAGGTGGAAACACAGGCACACACACACACAGGCACACACACATACACGCACACAGACACACATGCGCACACACAGGAACACACACACACACATACACCCAGGCACACACACACACACAGGCACACACACACACAGACACACGCACACACAAACACAGACACAGGCACACACACACACACACTGACACACACACAGGTGGACACACAGACACACACAGGCACAGGCACACACACTGACACACACACACACACACACACACACAGGCGGACACACAGACACAGACACACACACAGGCACAGGCACACACACACACACACACACACTGACACACACACAGGTGGACACACAGCCACACACACACACAAACACAGACACAGCCACACACTGACACACACAGGCACAGACACACACACACAAACACACGCACACACACACTAAAAGAGTAGAGTTGATGGGTCTGTTTAGTGTGTGTGTGTGTGTCGGTGTGTCTGCAGAAGGAGTACCGCAGGGATTTAGAGACGGACATCGTGGGTAAAGGCATGGAGCTGAGCGCCAACGTTCTCGATATGCAACGAGCCAAAAGAGCCTCAGAGATCCTGGTAAGTGTGTGTGTGTGTGTGTGTGTGTGTGTGTGTGTGTGTTAGGGGTGGGAATCACCAGAGGACTCACGATATGATATTATCCCGATGACTTTATGTCACGATACAATATTATTGCGATTTTAAACATATTGCAATATTCTGCGATATATTGCAATGTGTTACCTTTTTTCCAACTTCAGATTTTTCCCAATTTCAAATGATGTCCCGAAAGGACAATGTTGTCAACATCTGTTTTATCTAAAAAGATACATTTCTCTGTTTGTTCGTCTCACTTTGTTCGTCACAAAATGTGATTGTCAAGCAGACAGACTGACCAACACACATATGTCATAAAAGATCGATACTTGGCGTCTGTGTATCGATACAGTATTGCCACGAAAAATATCGCGATACTATGCTGTATCGATTTTTTTTCCCACCCCTAGTGTGTGTGTGTGTGTGTGTGTGTGTTTGCGCGTCTGTTGTGTGTGTGTGTCTGAGTCCATTGTGTGTGTGTGTGTGTGTGTGTGTGTGTGTGTGTGTGTGTGGTTGTGTGTGTGTGTGTGTGTGTGTGTCTGAGTCTGTTGTGGGTGTGTGTGTGTGTGTGTGTGTGTGTGTCTGTTGTGTGTGTGTGTGTGTGTGTGTCTGTCATGTGTGTGCGTCTGTTGTGTGTGTATGTGTGTGTGCGTCTGTTGTGTGTGTGTGTGTGTGTGTGCGTCTGTTGTGTGTGTGTGTGTGCGTCTGTTGTGAGTGTTTGTGTGTGTGTCTGTTGTGTGGTTGTGTGTGTGTCTGTTGTGTGGTTGTGTGTGTGTATGTGTGTGTGTGAGTCTGTTGTATGTGTGTGTGTGTATCTGTTGTGTGTGTGAGTGTGTATGTTGTGTGGTTTTGTGTCTGTGTGTGTGTGTGTGTGTGTGTGTGTGTGTCTGTTGTGTGGTTATGTGGATGTCTGTGTGTCTGTTGTGTGTGGGTGTGTATGTTGTGTGGTTTTGTGTGTGTGTGTGTGTGTGTGTGTGTCGTGTGGTTGTGTGTGCGCGCATCTGTTGTGTGCGTCTGTTGTGTGGATGTGTGTGTGTCTGTTGTGTGGTTGAGTTTGGGTGTACGCATGTGTGGTTGTGCGTCGGTGGCGTGTGTGTGTGTGTGTGTGTGTGTGTGTGTGAGTGTGTGTGTGTGTGTGTGGAAACAACAAGTCGTGGCCTGAAACGCTTTCTATGACTACAAAAGTTGTTTTTAATTTCAATTAAAGACTTTCATTTTTCGTATTTTAAGTTAGTCAAAATCTTCCTTTCTGTCTGTTTTCTATAAGAGATTGCTCTGATTTCACTGAGCTTTACTTGTCGTTAGTGGTTCTATGTTTTTTTCCCTTCTCCCGATCATCTGGGACAGGCCTGCTCACCGTTTCCAGGGTCAGAACCAAACGTGCAGAAGCAGCTTTTAGTTTCTATTCACCGCAGATCTGGAATACACTTCAAAAAACATTTGAGATCTGCCCCCAATGTTCTTTTAAATCAAGGCTTAAAACCTTTCAGGTCATCAAGGGCCTTTCATTTAGACTGATGACCACATATGGAACCAAACATTTGAGGTTAAAAATGAATTAAAGAAAGTTTTTATAGCTTTATACAACCTTGAGCTGATGGTGTGTGTGTGTGTGTGTGTGTGTGTGTGTGTGTGTGTGTGTGTGTGTGTGTGTGTGTGTGTGTGTGTGTGTGTGTGTGTGTGTGTGTGTGTGTGTGTGTGTCACAGAGGTCCTACAAGCAGACGGAGCAGCTCAGAGAAAACTCCTACGGGACGGTTACAGACACTCCTGAACTTCTGCACGCCTCCTACCTCAAAGACATCTACAGCCAGGTGTGTGTGTGTGTATAAAAAATATTGTTAAAAGATTTGAATTTAAAAAGCCCCCCATCATCACATACCCTTTACCATACCCCCACATCATCACATACCCTTCATCATACCCCCATATCATCACATACCCTTCATCATACCCCCACATTATCACATACCCTTCACCATACCCCCCACATTATCACATACCCTTCACCATACCCCCCACATTATCACATACCCTTCACCATACCCCCCCACATCATCACATACCCTTCACCATACCCCCCACATCATCACATACCCTTCACCATACCCCCCACATCATCACATACCCTTCACCATACCCCCCACATCATCACATACCCTTCACCATACCCCCCACATCATCACATACCCTTCATCATACCCCCCACATCATCACATACCCATCTCCATACCCCCCACATCATCACATACCCTTTACCATACCCCCCCACATCATCACATACCCTTCATCATACCCCCCCACATCATCACATACCCTTTACCATACCCCCCACATCATCACATACCCTTCACCATACCCCCACATCATCACATACCCTACACCATACCCCCCCCACATCATCACATACCCTTCATCATACCCCCCACATCATCACATACCCTTCACCATACCCCCCACATCATCACATACCCTTCACCATACCCCCCCACATCATCACATACCCTTCACCATACCCCCCCACATCATCACATACCCTTCACCATACCCCCCACATCATCACATACCCTTCACCATACCCCCCACATCATCACATACCCTTCACCATACCCCCCACATCATCACATACCCTTCACCATACCCCCCACATCATCACATACCCTTCACCATACCCCCCACATCATCACATACCCTTCACCATACCCCCCCACATCATCACATACCATTCACCATACCCCCACATCATCACATACCCTTCACCATACCCCCCACATCATCACATACTCTTCACCATACACCCCACATCATCACATACCCTTCACCATACCCCCCACATCATCACATACCCTTCACCATACCCCCCACATCATCACATACCCTTCACCATACCCCCCACATCATCACATACCCTTCACCATACCCCCCACATCATCACATACCCTTCACCATACCCCCCACATCATCACATACCCTTCACCATACCCCCCACATCATCACATACCCTTCACCATACCCCCCACATCATCACATACCCTTCACCATACCCCCCACATCATCACATACTCTTCACCATACCCCCACATCATCACATACCCTTCACCATACCCCCCACATCATCACATACCCTTCACCATACCCCCCCACATCATCACATACCCTTCATCATACCCCCCACATCATCACATACCCTTCACCATACCCCCCACATCATCACATACCCTTCACCTTACCCCCCACATCATCACATACCCTTCACCATACCCCCCACATCATCACATACCCTTCACCATACCCCCCACATCATCACATACCCTTCACCATACCCCCCCACATCATCACATACCCTTCACCATACCCCCCCACATCATCACATACCCTTCACCATACCCCCCACATCATCACATACCCTTCACCATACCCCCCACATCATCACATACCCTTCACCATACCCCCACATCATCACATACCCTTCACCATACCCCCCCACATCATCACATACCCTTCACCATACCCCCCCACATCATCACATACCCTTCACCATACCCCCCACATCATCACATACCCTTCACCATACCCCCCACATCATCACATACCCTTCACCATACCCCCACATCATCACATACCCTTCACCATACCCCCCACATCATCACATACCCTTCACCATACCCCCCACATCATCACATACCCTTCACCATACCCCCCACATCATCACATACCCTTCACCATACCCCCCACATCATCACATACCCTTCACCATACCCCCCACATCATCACATACCCTTCACCATACCCCCCACATCATCACATACCCTTCACCATACCCCCCACATCATCACATACCCTTCACCATACCCCCCCACATCATCACATACCCTTCACCATACCCCCCCACATCATCACATACCCTTCACCATACCCCCCCACATCATCACATACCCTTCACCATACCCCCCACATCATCACATACCCTTCACCATACCCCCCACATCATCACATACCCTTCACCATACCCCCCCACATCATCACATACCCTTCACCATACCCCCCACATCATCACATACCCTTCACCATACCCCCCACATCATCACATACCCTTCACCATACCCCCCACATCATCACATACCCTTCACCATACCCCCCACATCATCACATACCCTTCACCATACCCCCCCACATCATCACATACCCTTTCACCATACCCCCACATCATCACATACCCTTCACCATACCCCCCACATCATCACATACCCTTCACCATACCCCCCACATCATCACATACCCTTCACCATACCCCCCCACATCATCACATACCCTTCACCATACCCCCACATCATCACATACCCTTCACCATACCCCCCACATCATCACATACCCTTCACCATACCCCCCACATCATCACATACCCTTCACCATACCCCCCCACATCATCACATACCCTTCACCATACCCCCCACATCATCACATACCCTTCACCATACCCCCCACATCATCACATACCCTTCACCATACCCCCCCACATCATCACATACCCTTCACCATACCCCCCACATCATCACATACCCTTCACCATACCCCCCCACATCATCACATACCCTTCACCATACCCCCCCACATCATCACATACCCTTCACCATACCCCCTACATCATCACATACCCTTTCACCATACCCCCCCACATCATCACATACCCTTCACCATACCCCCCACATCATCACATACCCTTCACCATACCCCCCCACATCATCACATACCCTTTCACCATACCCCCCACATCATCACATACCCTTCACCATACCCCCACATCATCACATACCCTTCACCATACCCCCCCCACATCATCACATACCCTTCACCATACCCCCACATCATCACATACCCTTCACCATAACCCCACATCATCACATACCCTTCACCATACCTAGAGATTGGCATGGGGTACTTTCCATAAGATCATCTCTCAATGCAAATCAAACCAGCTGTTAGGCTAACTGAAATAAAACCATGCCAATCTCCCACCACCAGCACCGGTATAAATAGTCATGGCGATCCCATGACGTCACATTTGTACGCGCCAGCTGGGCTGCGTCCAGTATATAAGACTCTTAAGTGTGAGACCCCATGTTCTAACTGGTTCTAACTGGTTCTAACTGGTTCTGACTGGTTCTGACTGGTTCCCTGTGTCCTTACAGAAGAAGTATAAGCACGAAGCAGAGCGTCTGAAGGGACGCTACAGTCTGGTGTCAGAGACACCAGAGATGGAGAGAGTCAAAGCCAACCAGAGACACATCAGCTCTGTGAGCACACACACACACACACACACACACACACACACACACTGTTATTCTACTTGTGTAGCTCTGGGGGTCATCCCCCAAACCCTTTTGCGGCTCAAACAATTCAATTATTATGTCTGAAATCGTTGGAAAACATATTTGAAGTAGGGCTGGATCCCAATATCTGACTGTACGGATGTTCGTTTGTTGGGTAGGTGTTCGATTTTCAATTTTTGGGGTTTCGAATATTTGTTTTTTGTTTGTCCTTCAATACTGTAATAAAGTTGAGACAGATTCAAATGTTGGACAAAAGCAACCCTAAGAAGGTCGTGGACATAGACTATCCTTCTTATAACGTTATTGTATAATGTTGTGGAGCCTTTAAGGTCCCATGGCATGAAAATGTCACTTTATGAAGTTTTTTAACATTTAATATCCGTTCCCCCAGCCTTTCTATATAAAAGAGACTTCAGATACAGTATTAGGGGACCACTAAGGTCTATATAAAAGAGACTTCAGATACAGTATTAGGGGACCACTAAGGTCTATATAAAAGAGACTTCAGATACAGTATTAGAGGGACCACTAAGGTCTATATAAAAGAGACTTCAGATACAGTATTAGGGGACCACTAAGGTCTATATAAAAGAGACTTCAGATACAGTATTAGGGGACCACTAAGGTCTATATAAAAGAGACTTCAGATACAGTATTAGAGGACCACTAAGGTCTATATAAAAGAGACTTCAGATACAGTATTAGAGGACCACTAAGGTCTATATAAAAGAGACTTCAGATACAGTATTAGGGGACCACTAAGGTCTATATAAAAGCATCCAAAGAGCACCACGTCATGGGACCTTTTAGTAATCAAAGCTTTGAGTAAACATGAGGACATTGAAATGTTTTTTATATATTCTATGAACTCCTGACAGTAGAATAATCCATTATACACCTTTTATAAAGGCCCAGTCAAGCAAAAGAAAGACACTACCGTGAAACCACCAGATAGAGCCCAGCACATTACTTAGAGGTAATATAGTTTGACAGCCTGTGTGTTCTTACAGCAGCTCTGTGTCGCCCTCTAGCTGCGCTACTGCTGGGACTCCAAGCTGATGAGAGGCCTGATGTCTTCAGTCACAGAGACGCCAGAGATCGTCCTCGCCAGAGAGAACGCCAAGAAGATCAGTGATGTACAAAGACATGCGCACGTTACCCTTTATATATATATATATACATATATACACTTAATAGTCATCACACCCAAACAGAATCTGCAGATGCTTTTTTTCAGCAGTGATCCAGGATGAAGATCTGCAGAATTTAGCCATCTGTTTTTTCTGCTTGGGGTGGAGGTGTGTTCACCCTTGTGTTGTGTCAAATTTGACCCACTTTCAACGTTTTTTTATATCAGAAATATGAATTTCTTTCAACCAAATTGCCCAAAAATAACATGGATGGTTCTAACGTTCTTCAGGTAAAATTAATGATTACTTTTATTGAAATTGTTGGGCGTTTTATTTAATCTTATAGCATTCACACGGTTTCAAAACAGTGTCCGGACTAAACTTTGACATATACCCATGTGTGATCCACTCAACATCCTCTGATCTTAACTATTAGTCAAAATAACTCATCATTTCTGCCTTTTTAACTAAAAACGTATGTATAATTTGATATAAATGAGGTTTGTTGACCATGAATTCCAAGAATGAGTGTAAAACCTATTATTAAACCAGCTCAGGTTTTTAAAAAGGAGCACCAAAACCATGTAAAAAAAGTGACAAATACATCAGAAAAAGCGACAAATACATCGGAAATGCGTACAAAAAGTTCATTTTCAATTTTGACCTGCAAGGACGAGTTCATGGTTAACGGGAAGACAACATGAAGGTTAAAATTAAATTTAAAAAAATTTAAATCTGCAGAAAAGTCTCCAGAATTCTGTGTCCACACAATTTGCGTTGCGCTGATAGTCGTGCACAAAAAGACTACCGTACATCAAAAATGCTCAAAGGGTTTTGCAGTAAGTGATGTGGATTTTTATTTATATTTTTTGCATAATTGAAAATGATTTAGTGATCACACAGATTAGAAGTCTTGATAGTGTTTCCATGTTATTGATACTGATAAACAAAACTCAACTTGATTAACGTGTCACCTTTCATACACACATGCAGCCCAAAAGGCTTCACATGGAAAAAATAAAACCACACAGATAAAAATAAAAAAAATAAACAATAAATAAAACAGAGACAAAAAATTACAACAATTAAAGAAAATATTAAAAATAAATAAATAAAAGAATAAAACAAAATAAAAACAAGGGATAAAATAATGTAAATAAACTATTATTAACATTTGGAAACTAAAGCTAAAACATTATTATTGTGGATTATACATTTTAAAAAAAATAACATTCATATAAAATAATTTAGAAAATAATATATAAGATATTGAAAGATAATATACAATTAATTAAAATAATTAAATAATAAAATAAAATAAAAAAATAATCTTTAAAAAATATTAAAAATAATAATATAAAATAATTAGAAATATCCCCTTCAGCTACATTGTGTACCTGTAGAAGCTGACGTACTGCTCCTTTAACGTAGGTCCAGTACCGAGAGGAAGTGGGTCACGGTACCGCCATCAGGGACACACCGGAGATGGAGCGAGTCCGACGCAACCAGGAGAACATCAGCTCGGTGGGGACACACACACACACACACACACACACACATACACACACATACACACATAAACACACACACACACACACACACATAAACACATACATACATGTACATACACACACACACACACACATGAACACACACACATATACACACACACACACATAAATACACACACACAAACATAAACACATACACACATAAACACACACATAAACACACACACAAACACACATACACACACATACACACATACACACACATACACACACACACACACACACACACATAAACACATACACACACACAAACATAAACACACACACACAAACACACACACACACCAACACACTCGCACACACACCAACACACACACACACACACCAACACACTCGCACACACACTAACACACACACCAACACCCTCACACACACACACACAAACATACACACACACACACACACCAACACACTCGCACACACACACACACACAAACACACACACACACACACACATAAACACAAATGTCTTTGTTTATGTAAAAGAAATTATTACTATTTAATAAATGTTAATATAATTAATATCTACTTATCATTAATATCTACTTATCATTAATATCTACTTATCATTAATATCTACTTCCTAACCAACTAAAGAGCTTTGACTTGGCTAACAATGAACTGTGCTGTCTGTGTCAGAACGGGTCATAATTACAATAATTACAAATTGTGTGAACATCAAAAGGGTTCAAGCTCATACACCGGACCGGACCGGACGGACCGGTAACAAATTCAAATCTGTGTATATTGTGTAGTTTGGTTGTGGCGTAAAAGCCAGTGTTTCCTGCCTGTCTTCCTACCAGGTCAAGTACAAGCAGAGTTCAGTGAAGACCTCCAGCGTCGGAGTGACTCCAGAACTGGAGAGAGTCCGACAGAACCAGGAGAACATCAGCTCGGCAAGACACACACACACACACGTACACACACACACACACACACACACACACACACACACACATACACACACACACACACACACACACACACACACACACACACACACACACACACACACACACACACACACACACACACACACACACACACACACACACACACACACACACACATACACACACATACACACACACACACACACACACACACACACACACACACACACACACACACACACACACACACACACACACACACACACACACACACACACACACACTCACACACACATACACACGCACACACACACACACACACACACATGCACTCAAACACACTCACACACACACACACACACGTACATACATACATACACACACACACACACACACACACACACACACACGTACATACGTACACACACACACTCGCACGCACACACACACACGCACATACATGCACATACACATAAACACACACGCACGCACACATACATACACACACGCACGCACGCACACACACACGTACACACACGCACAGACACACACACACATATACATACATAAACACACACACACACTAGTGTATTATATAAACTAATGATCGTGTGTGTAACCAGGTGAGGTACCAGCGTGGGCTGCAGGAGATGAGGGGGCGGAGCCTCAGCGAGCTGGACACACCTGAGTACAGGCGTGTCAGGAAGTCACAGGACTCCGTCTCCATGGTAGCGGCCCGGTTGCCGTGGCTACCGTCTGGGCTGTGGGAGGAGCTAACACGAGTGACGTGGCACCGCGGGTGGGGCTGACGCACCGCTACTAACACCCACCGCAGACAGCAGCGTGTGTGTGTGTGTGCGTGCATATGTGTCTGCGCGTGTGTGTGCGTGCGTGTGTGTGTGTGTGTATATATGTGTGTGTGTGCGTGTGTGCGTGCATAATAAATGACTTAAAAACATCCCATGTGTGTTTTATTTGCTCACTGACCAAATAGCACCCAGGCCTGTGTGTGTGTGTGTGTGTGTGTGTGTGTGTGTGTGTGTGTGTGTGTGTGTGTGTGTGTGCGTGCGTGTGCGTGTGTGGGTGCGTGCGTATGTGCGTGTATGTGTGTGCGTGCATGTGCGTGTGTGCACGCGTGTGTGTATGTGTGTGCGTGCGTGCGTATGTGTGCGTGTGTATGTGCGTATGTTTGTGTGTGTGCGTGTGTGTATGTGTGCGCGTGCCTGTGTGTGTGCGTGTGTGTATGTGTGCGCGTGCGTGTGTGTATGTGTGCGCGTGAGTGTGTGTGTGCGTGTGTGTATGTGTGCGCGTGCGTGTGTGTGTGCGTATTTGTGCATACGCGCCTGTGTGTGTATGTGTGCGCGTGCGTGTGTGTGTGCGTATGTGTGCATATGCGCCTGTGTGTGTATGTGTGTGTGTGCGTGTGCATGAATAATAAATGATTTAAAAATATCCCATGTGTGTTTTATTTGCTCCCTGACCAAAAGCACCCTGGCCTGTGTGTGTGTGTGTGTGTGTATATATAACACTAATGTGTGTATTAACACATTTGTCATATTTCCGTGACATTGTCACTCACATGTGTGTGTGTGTTTGTGTTTTTTTTCCCCTCCAACAGGCCAAGTACCACGAGGACTTTGAGCGGGCACGCGGCCGAGGCTGCACGCCAGGATTGGACGAGCCCAGCATGGAACGCTACCAGAGAGCCAATCAGATGATCGCAGAGGCGGGATACAGCAAAGGGATCCACCCCCAGGCGATGGAGATGGACAGACGACCGGGGGGCATCATCGTAGGTCAGTGGTCACTTCCTGCATACGGTGTCCTTTCACAATAAAAGCATTCTAGTAATTCATTCTTAAATTAAAAGTCTGGCTGTTGGCTTCAGAGAAACGTCAGTCTCAACTGTGGAAAGTGTGGAGTAGAACTCTTTCTGTGATGTTAACATATCTTCTGCAGAGGTTACAGTCATGTGAAATAATTAGGACACCCCTGCTAAATTTGGCTAAAAAGAGGAATAAAAAAATCATCTTTTGGAAATTGATCTTAATGCCTTAATTAAAAAAATATGGAAAAAATCCACCTTTAAGGAATCCAATTTTGTTTGTGAATGAATAATGTGTCGTAAATAAATAAATGTTCTTCCTTAAAATACAGGGGGCATAAGTCAGTCCACCCCTATGTTAAATTCCCATAGAGGCAGGCAGATGTTTATTTTTAAAGGCCAGTTATTTCATGGATCCAGGATACTATGCATCCTGATAAAGTTCCCTTGGCCTTTGGAATTAAAATAACCCCCCCACATCATCACATACCCTTCACCATACCCCCACATCATCACATACCCTTCACCATACCTAGAGATTGGCATGGGGTACTTTCTATAAGATCATCTCTCAATGCAAATCAAACCAGCTATTAGGCTAACCGACATAAAACCATGCTAATCTCTAGGTATGGTGAAGGGTATGTGATGATGTGGGGGGTATGGTGAAGGGTATGTGATGATGTGGGAGTATGGTGAAGGGTATGTGATGATGTGGGGGGGGGGTATGGTGAAGGGTATGTGATGATGTGGGGGGGTATGGTGAAGGGTATGTGATGATGTGGGGGGGGGGTATGGTGAAGGGTATGTGATGATGTGGGGGGTATGGTGAAGGGTATGTGATGATGGGGGGGGGGTATGGTGAAGGGTATGTGATAATGGGGGGGGTATGGTGAAGGGTATGTGATGATGTGGGGGGGTATGGTGAAGGGTATGTGATGATGGGGGGGGTATGGTGAAGGGTATGTGATGATGTGGGGGGGTATGGTGAAGAGTATGTGATGATGGGGGGGGGGTATGGTGAAGGGTATGTGATGATGGGGGGGGGGTATGGTGAAGGGTATGTGATGATGTGGGGGGGCTATTTTAATTCCAAAGGCCAAGGGAACTTTATCAGGATGCATAGTATCCTGGATCCATGAAATAACTGGCCTTCAAATATAAACATCTGCCTGCCTCTATGGTAATTTAACATAGGGGTGGACTGACTTATGCACCCTGTATTTTTAGGAAGAACATTTATTTATTTATTTATTTGCGATACATTATTCATTCATAAAGAAAATTGGTGTCCTTAAATGTTGGATTTTTCCTCATTTTTTTTAATTAAGGCATTAAGATCAATTTCCAAAAGATGATTTTTTTTATTCCTCTTTTTAGTCAAATTTAGCATGAGTGTCCTAATTTTTTCACATGACTGTAAATGTTTTTATTGTTGGCAGAAAGCTAGTTTACTTTTATAGAATCCGTCCTGACTTTCTCACTGATTTATTGGACGAAAACAGAAACTTACCGACAAACATTGTCAAGTTGTCGAGTGAGATCATCGGTAACCTGTAAAAGTCCCTTTTATCCCATTTTATTAATGTGAAAGAAGCGCTCTGAACTCTAAAAAAACACCGTAAACTACCTTTTTGGCTGCCAGCACAAAATCTTCTCCCTGCTTTTACAGTCTATTTTTATATTTCTATGTTTTTTCATTGCTGAAATTCCTGCGAAAGAATTTCCTCAAGTGGGACTTTAAATGAGCTGAAGGCCATTATTGATCTGAAAGCAATGCTCTGCTGCTCTCTTTCTTCAGTTTTCAGGTTGTTTCTGTCTTTTGATATAAGGTTTTTTTTTAACTTTACTATTTTCAGAGTGGACAGATCCAGGCTTTGACTTTACTGTTGTTGTTGTTTTTTTTGCTTTCATAATGATCTTATTTTAATCAGAGCTGAAATGATTTTCATTCTGGTTGGTATTTGCTGAGGTGAGACAGAACTCCGAGCAGGAGCCCTGATTTCTGATCGCTTATTAATAATATAAACATGTGGGAGGATCACCAGTCCGTGTAAACCTAGTTCTTTAAATGAGCTCTTCCTCCTCTCTGAAGACCTGAAGGTGTGGAGGACAGACCCCGGCTCCATCTTTGACTTTGACCCTCTGGAGGACAACATCCAGTCCAAGAGCCTCCGCAGGATGTCTGGTAGTTCCCCATCTCTGTCCTACTAAAATAAACTACACCAGGCTGCTGTAGTTTACCACAACCAAGGCTTGAAAACAGATCTCTTGCCGATTGTTTGAATTAACACCAGTATGAAAGGTCTTTCCATCTTTGTTCAGTGTTTTAGTGTAACTCACCTTGTGGTTCACTTTGTAGATATTTTTCATATTGTCAACAAATCCCATAAAGAGCCTCAAACGACTGGGGATTGTATTTTCTAATAAGTACTGTGTGTATCAGTGAGTCACACTGCTGTTCCTTCCTCACCACTAACACACACTGTTAGTTTATTCTGGCTCAGTCCCACACACACACTATCCTGCTGCCATGAATACTGCCCAGTGCACCAAACGCACCGCTGAAAATAGTCCCCAACAAATGTCCTCCTGTTTGTTTGGTGTGAACTACAGTCAGCAGCTGTTTTAGGAAATTCCTGAAAATAAGATTAAGCATTCTGGGCGTGCTGGTCTTACAGGGAGGTGTGTTCAGGTGCATTCTGGGCGTGCTGGTCTTACAGGGAGGTGTGTTCAGGTGCATTCTGGGCGTGCTGGTCTTACAGGGAGGTGTGTTCAGGTGCATTCTGGGCGTGCTGCTCTTACAGGGAGGTGTGTTCAGGTGCATTCTGGGCGTGCTGGTCTTACAGGGAGGTGTGTTCAGGTGCATTCTGGGCGTGCTGGTCTTACAGGGAGGTGTGTTCAGGTGCATTCTGGGTGTGCTGGTCTTACAGGGAGGTGTGTTCAGGTGCATTCTGGGTGTGCTGGTCTTACAGGGAGGTGTGCATCCTGGACGTATTGCTATCTTGAGGCAGTGGGAAGTGATGGCACCATTGACCAACAAAAACCTGGTCTAAAGTCAATAACGCAGCATTTCATTGTTATTTTAACAGAGCATTAGTAAAATGCTCCTAGGCTCGTGCACAGCGCGCGCAAACTATGCTTGTTACACACACAGGGACACACACTATGCTTGTTACACACACAAGGACACACACTACCAAAGTCGTACATATATCGACTACGAAATGACCCAATAGGACTAAAAAATAGACGCAAAACCTCCACAAAAAGATGTAAAGGCCTATTTTGTCATAATCCGTCCATGGCTGAGAGCCACAGACAGGAAGTCAGACTAGTTGCACAGACGAACTAACACACTGGTTGGTTTTCGGTGTCACTGCCCAATGTGAGTCGAGAGCAGATGTGAGTCGCACATGCTCAGATTTAAACGGTTTACGGCATAATGTGTCTTACTGAAATTTGTGAAATCCATAAAATAATAAACTTTTCTCTTTACATACAATAACAGCAGAAATAATTTCAAAAACCTTTTAGCTATGTATGATTGTTAGATTGCTAACGTTAGCTCAAAATGCCATTCAAGTGACAGCCTTTGTTGTGTTTGATTGCTAACTTGTAGCTAGCAGTCATTTCAAAAACGTTTTAGCTATCTATGATTGTATGATTTGTAACGTTAGCTCAAAACGCCATTCAAGTGACAGCCTTTGTTGTGTTTGATTGCTAACTTGTAGCTAGCAGTCATTTCAAAAACGTTTTAGCTATCTACGCTTGTTTGATTGCTAACGTTAGCTCAAAACGCCGTTAGCATCTAGTAGCCTAATTGATTGCTAATGTTGGCTCAAAACGGCGTTAGCATCTAGTAGGCCACTTGATTAGTAACGTTAGCTCAAACCGCCGTTAGCATCTTAGCTAGCAGTCATTGCAAAAATGTTTTAGCTAGTGCCCTAAATATAGGGCCCTAAATATAGGGCACTAGTTTTAGCTATCTATGATTGTTTGATTGCTAACGTTAGCTCAAAACCATACACAGTATATTGGAGGCTAGTTGTCGCAAAGTGACGCACGCGCAACAAACATCTGCACTCGACTCACATCGGGCAGTGACATTCGGTCTTTTCGTGGGATTTGTTGCCAATAAGAGAAATGTTGATTGAGCCTCGTCCTTGAACACATGTTCCGATGTTTCTGTGTTTGTTCCTTCTTTATCTCTCTCTCTCTTTGGCTCACTTTTTATTTCCTCTTCTTGTTTTCTGTTCTGTCCATCCTTGTGTTTATTTCCGCCCCGGTGGTGGCTGCCCGGTAGAGCGGGCCGAAAGCAGACTCAGCCGGCAGCACTCGCAGCAGTCTGTCAGCCACATCCGGGCGCAGTCGGTCAGCTCCCTGACCTCTGACCTCTGGGACCGCAGCAGCTCCGAAACGCCCGGTATCTTCACTCATGGCTTTCTTTCTCACTTTAGACATATATATATATATATACAGTACAGGTCAAAAGTTTGGACACACCTTCTCATTCAATGCGTTTCTTTATTTTCATGACTATTTACATTGTAGATTCTCACTGAAGGCATCAAAACTATGAATGAACACATATGGAATTATGTACTTAACAAAAAAAGTGTGAAATAACTGAAAACATGTCTTATATTTTAGATTCTTCAAAGTAGCCACCCTTTGCTTTTTTTTTGATAACTCTGCAAACCCTTGGTGTTCTCTCAATGAGCTTCATGAGGTAGTCACCTGAAATGGTTTTACCTTCACAGGTGTGCTTTGTCAGGGTTAATTAGTGGAATTATTTCCCTTATTAATAAAAAAGCAAAGGGTGGCTACTTTGAAGAATCTAAAACATAAGACATGTTTTCAGTTATTTCACACTTTTTTGTTAAGTACATAATTCCATATGTGTTCATTCATAGTTTTGAGGCCTTCAGTGAGAATCTACAATGTAAATAGTCATGAAAATAAAAAGGAAACACATTGAATGAGAAAGTGTGTCCAAACTTTCGGCCTGTACTGTATTTTTATATACAGGGTTCATAAGTTTTGAAAAAACCTGGAAAAGTTATGGAATTTGAAAAATGCTTATTCCAGGCCTGGAAAGGTTTTGGAAACCTAAAAAGACCCGGACAGTTTTGGAAAAGTCATGGAATTTCGGGGAGCGATATTATGAATCCCGCTACGAACCACATAAATTGTCGTTCATTTTATAGTTCCTCTGAGGGTAAACTTTAACACAGATTTGTATTCTTATTGTATAATGTTGACTGACATTTTCAGGAACACATAGTCATGGAAAAGTCATAGAAAAGTCATAGGAAAAGTCATGAAAAAGTCATGGAAAAGTCATGAAAAAGTCATGGAAAAGTCATGGAAAAGTCATGAAAAAGCCATGGAAAAGTCATGGAAAAGTCATGAAAAAGTCATGGAAAAGTCATGAAAAAGTCATGGAAAAGTCATGGAAAAGTCATGAAAAAGTCAAAAGTCATGGAAAAGTCATGGAAAGTCATGGAAAAGTCATGGAAAAGACATGGAAAAGACATAAAAAGTCATAAAAAAGTCATGGAAAAGTCATGGAAAAGACAAAAAAGTCATAAAAAAGTCATGGAAAAGTCATGGAAAAGTCATAGAAAAGTCATGGAAAAGTCATGGAAAAGTCATGCGTATGAACCCTGTATATATACAGTATATAACAGGATGGAGGGGCCGCCAACGGAGACACTAGCATGTGTTTTCCACGTTGTTTTGAAGTCTCTAATCCACAACTAAAACTAATTCACCCAGTCTTCTTGCAGGTTGTGCTGTTTACCGGTCTGACTCACATCACTCACCCTGACGTTTCTCTAATATCCACCGTGTGTTCACAGCAGAGGAGGCTCTTCTTCATCAGTCGGTGGTGTCGAGAAGCTGTTTAAAAACTCATTTTGTTTTTCAGATGCACTTTGTCCAGCAGGGTGTGTGTTGTGCCTCCTGGATGTTTTTTCACTTGTGTTTCACTTCTGTTTGCCTTTCATTTTCTGGTTTTTATTCATGTTAATTAAAGATGCAGTAAGTGATGTGAATCCATTACACGTTTTGTCTAATTCAGGGAATATTAATATTTTCTGTGTGCGCTGGGAAAAAATAATCCGGTTATAATACACAGCTCTGGCTGTGCCACAAAACACTGTTCCAGCCAATCAGAAACAGGCGGCGACAGTTGATGGGGGTGGTGGTAGTGGTGGGGGGGGGCCTCCAGTAGTTATCAGTCCATGAACCTGAAACCTCTTTGAGACCTTTCTGTTTAACCAGAAACAGCTCTGAAGTCGCTGGCTCTAAACGCACCAGACTCCATTTAAAAAAGCTATACTTTTAGCACATATAGAGCCAACATATCTTCACATGTAAATCAGTAAACTATGTGTTTATTTCAACCAAAACTAGAGTTGTGACGGTTGGAAAAGTGGAAAGACGACTCAAAACGGCTTTTCATAGTTTTATTTCGTCATTGTCGACTTTAAATGAATTGTGTTCTACGATGCTAAAATGACTGTTTATTTACATGGAGTCTGGTGGGTTTAGCGAACGCATTTTTGCGGATGTTTTTATGTTTAAAAAAAGGATCTTACTCTTCAACAGAAAGGTCGACCTCCTTAGAAATCCTTTCCTTAATGTTGTCAGACACTTAGAATATTAATCTGAGTCTGTCAGCGGCAAAACTAGCACTTTTGTGAAGGCAAATACAAGCTGGACAATTATCCTATTAACTTGGGAGGGGGGCGCGATGTGTAGTAGTTGGGGTGGTCGTATTTGTTTGGCTGTTGAGTTGAAATATACATCAAAATATATGTAAACAATCTTGGCGCAGCATCGCGTACTGCACCTTTAATGGTGTTCTGTACAGCATCTTGTGACCAGGGTTTTGAAAGGTGCTGTATAAATAAAGTTTATTATCGTTCTTTGGACTTAAATATTCTGTGTGTGTGTGTGTGTGTGTGTGTGTGTCTGTGGCCCAGCTCCAGTCCTCCCTGGAGCGTACCATCAGGGCATCCACATGCACCAGCAGCAGCAGCAGCAGCAGTATCACGGCTACATGCACCAGACCAGCATGTCGTCCGTCAGATCCGTCACCTCCCCGCCGCACTCCGCCACAATGGTACGTTCCATTTCACTCAGCCACCTTTTATATATTAATAATATGATCCCGATTGTTTTGTGGTTCGTATCCTATCATCTACTGCAGGGGCGTCAAACTCAACTTCACTGAGGGCCACACTGGAAAAATAGATATCCATCAAGGGCCAGTATAGTTTATTGGCATGGTCAGCCATGTTTTCGCGCCGCGTTACGGTAATATATCCGGGATGACGCCGACAGGAGAAACAGCATCAGTTATGTGACTTACAGTACAGGCCAAAAGTTTGGACACACCTTCTCATTCAATGTGTTTCTTTATTTTCATGACTATTTACATTGTAGATTCTCACTGAAGGCATCAAAACTATGAATGAACACATATGGAATTATGTCCATCCATCCATCCATCCATCTTCGTCCGCTTATCCGGTGTCGGGTCGCGGGGGGAGCAGCTCCAGCAGGGGGCCCCAAACTTCCCTTTCCCGAGCAACATTAACCAGCTCCGACTGGGGGATCCCGAGGCGTTCCCAGGCCAGGTTAGAGATATAATCCCTCCACCTAGTCCTGGGTCTTCCCCGAGGCCTCCGCCCAGCTGGACGTGCCTGGAACACCTCCCTAGGGAGGCGCCCAGGGGGCATCCTTACCAGATGCCCGAACCACCTCAACTGGCTCCTTTCGACGCAAAGGAGCAGCGGCTCTACTCCGAGCTCCTCACGGATGACTGAGCTTCTCACCCCTATCTCTAAGGGAGACGCCAGCCACCCTCCTGAGGAAACCCATTTCGGCCGCTTGTACCCTGGATCTCGCTCTTTCGGTCATGACCCAGCCTTCATGACCATAGGTGAGGGTAGGAACAAAAACTGACCGGTAGATCGAGAGCTTTGCCTTCTGGCTCAGCTCTCTTTTCGTCACAACGGTGCGATAGATGGAATGTAATACCGCACCCGCTGCGCCGATTCTCCGACCAATCTCCCGCTCCATTGTCCCCTCACTCGCGAACAAAACCCCCAAGGTACTTGAACTCCTTCACTTGGGGGTAAGGACTCATTCCCTACCTGGAGAAGGCATTCCATCGGTTTCCTGCTGAGAACCATGGCCTCCGATTTAGAGGTGCTGATCCTCATCCCAACCGCTTCACACTCGGCTGCGAACCGATCCAGTGAGTGCTGAAGGTCACAGGCCGATGATGCCATCAGGACCACATCATCTGCAAAGAGCAGCGATGAGATCCCCAGCCCACCGAACTGCAACCCCTCCCCCACCCCGTCTACGCCTCGATATCCTGTCCATAAATATTACAAACAGGATTGGTGACAAAGCGCAGCCCTGGCGGAGGCCAACCCTCACCCGAAATCCGTCCGACTTACTGCCGAGAACCCGGACACAACTCTCACTTTGGTCGTACAGAGATTGGATGGCCCTGAGTAGAGACCCCCTCACCCCCATACTCCCGCAGCACCTCCCACAGTATCTCCCGGGGGACCCGGTCATACGCCTTCTCCAAATCCACAAAACACATGTAGACCGGTTGGGCATACTCCCAGGCCCCCTCCAGGATCCTTGCGAGAGTGAAGAGCTGGTCCGTTGTTCCACGACCAGGACGGAATCCGCATTGTTCCTCTTCAATCTGAGGTTCGACTATCGGCCGAACCCTCCTTTCCAGCACCTTGGAGTAGACTTTACCAGGGAGGCTGAGAAGTGTGATACCCCTGTAATTGGCACACACCCTCTGATCCCCCTTTTTAAAAAGGGGGAACCACCACCCCAGTCTGCCACTCCTTTGGCACTGTTCCAGACTTCCACGCAATGTTGAAGAGACGTGTCAACCAGGACAGCCCCTCCACACCCAGAGCCTTGAGCATTTCCGGACGGATCTCATCAATCCCAGGGGCTTTGCCACTGTGTAGTTGTTTGACTACATCAGTGACCTCCGCCTGGGAAATCGACGACAATCCCCCCGTCATCCTCCAGCTCTGCCTCTAACATAGAGGGCGTATTAGTCGGATTCAGGAGTTCCTCAAAGTGCTCCTTCCACCGCCCTATTACCTCCTCAGTTGAGGTCAACAGTGTCCCATCCTTACTGTACACAGCTTGGATGGTTCCCCGCTTCCCCCTCCTGAGGTGGCGAACAGTTTTCCAGAAGCACTTTGGTGCCGACCGAAAGTCCTTCTCCATGTCTTCTCCGAACTTCTCCCACACCCGCTGCTTTGCCTCTTTCACGGCAGAGGCTGCAGCCCTTCGGGCCCTTCGGTACCCTGCAACTGCCTCCGGAGTCCTCTGGGATAACATATCCCGGAAAGACTCCTTCTTCAGTTGGACGGCTTCCCTGACCACCGGTGTCCACCACGGTGTTCGTGGGTTACCGCCCCTTGAGGCACCTAAGACCCTAAGACCACAGCTCCCCGCCGCAGCTTCAGCAATGGAAACTTTGAACATTGTCCACTCGGGTTCAATGCCCCCCAGCCGCCACAGGGATGCACGAAAAGCTCCGCTGGAGGTGCGAGTTGAAAGTCCGTTGGACAGGGGCCTCCTCCAGACGTTCCCAATTTACCCGCACTACACGTTTGGGCTTACCAGGTCTGTCCAGAGTCTTCCCCCACCCCCTGACCCAACTCACCACCAGATGGTGATCGGTTGACAGCTCTGCCCCTCTCTTCACCCGAGTGTCCAAAACATACGGCCTCAGATCAGATGAAACGATTATAAAATCGATCATTGACCTTCGGCCTAGGGTGCTCTGGTACCAGGTACACTTATGAGCATCCCTATGTTCGAACATGGTGTTTGTTATAGACAATCCATGACTAGCACAGAAGTCCAACAACAAACAACCACTCTGGTTTAGATCAGGGAGGCCGTTCCTCCCAATCACGCCTCTCCATGTGTCTCCATCATTGCCCACGTGCGCGTTGAAGTCCCCCCAGCAGAACAATGGAGTCCCCCACTGGCGCCCCCATGCAGGACTCCACTCAAGGTCTCCAAGAAGGCCGAATACTCCGAACTCCTGTTTGGTGCATATGCACAAACAACAGTCAGAGTTTTCCCCCCACCACCCGCAGGCGTAGGGAGGCGACCCTCTCGTCCACCGGGGTAAACTCCAACGTAGCGGCGCTTAGCCGGGGGGCTTGTTAGTATCCCCCACACCCGCCCGGCGCCGCACACCCTGAGCAACTCCGGGAGAAGAAAAGAGTCCAACCCCCTATCCAGGAGTACGGTTCCAGAACCGAGACTATGCGTAGAGGTAAGCCCCACCAGATCTAACCGGTAGCGCTCCACCTCCCGCACCAGTTCCGGCTCCTTCCCCCACAGAGAGGTGACGTTCCACGTCCCCCAAAGCCAGCGTCTGCTGCCCGGGTCTGGTCCGTCGAGGCCCCTGACCTTCACTGCCACCCATGTGGCAGCGCACCCGACCCCAGCGGTTCCTCCCACAGGTGGTGGGCCCATGGGATGGAGACAGAGGTGCCACGTAGCTTGTTCGGGCTGTGCCCGGCCGGGCTCCGTGGCAAACCCGGCCACCAGGCGCTCGCCGAAGAGCCCTCCGTCTGGGCCTGGCTCCAGACGGGGGCCCCGGGCTTCCTCCGGGCAGGGTCACTCTATCCCTTCCTCGTTCTGTCATGGGGTTTTTGAACCATTCTTTGTCTGGCCCCTCACCTGAGACCACTTTGCCTTGGGAGACCCTACCAGGAGCACAAAGCTCCAGACAACACAGCCCTCAGGTTCACAGAGACACCCAAACCTCTCCACCACGATAAGGTGATGGTTCACGGAGAGGATGGAATTATGTACTTAACAAAAAAGTGTGAAATAACTGAAAACATGTCTTATATTTTAGATTCTTCAAAGTAGCCACCCTTTGCTTTTTTTGATAACTCTGCAAACCCTTGGTGTTCTCTCAATGAGCTTCATGAGGTAGTCACCTGAAATGGTTTTACTTTCACAGGTGTGCTTTGTCAGGGTTCATTAGTGGAATTATTTCCCTTATTAATAAAAAAAGCAAAGGGTGGCTACTTTGAAGAATCTAAAATATAAGACATGTTTTCAGTTATTTCACACTTTTTTGTTAAGTACATAATTCCATATGTGTTCATTCATAGTTTTGATGCCTTCAGTGAGAATCTACAATGTAAATAGTCATGAAAATAAAAAGGAAACACATTGAATGAGAAGGTGTGTCCAAACTTTTGGCCTGTACTGTACATGTTTGCTACGTCACAATTTATCCGCCAAAGCTATTTCCATCTCCCATTTTGCACATTAACTCTTTTTCAAGAAAAGGCAAAAACCACTTCAAGCGAGCGTAACAACTTTTTGTTGCGAATTTGAAGAAGTTTGTTTTTTTTCTTCGGATTTTGCCGTTTCCACCAACATTTTCTAATGCGATAATCCAAAAATACGTTGATGGAAATGCAGCTAATGGATGATAAAAATGTGTGATCCAAATTAAAACGCATAAGAGAGACTTTGTTGTTTGTAAAAACTGTTTCCATCTCCCATTTTGCGCATTAGCTCTTTTTCCGAAAAAGGCAAAAAAAAAATCGTTCTTTGGTGTTTTAAGCCCCCGACGTCGCCTTCCAGGCAGCGCGGCAATGGTTATGTTCAGGGTTAAGGTTAGGATTAGCTGCCTGGAAGGCGACGTTGGGGTGGCTTAAAACACCATTGAGTGCAAAAACCACCTCATGCGAGCGTAACAACTTTTTTTTGCAAATTTGAAGACGTTTTTTTTTTCCGAAATTTTGCTGTTTCCACCGACATTTTCTAATGCGATACTTCAAAAATAGGTTGATGGAAATGCGGCTAATGCAGGGGTGTCAAACTCAACTTCCCAGAGGGCCACACTGTGAAATAAGAACCACATCAAGGGCCAGACATGTTTAGTTTATTGATAGGCTTTTATTTAATCGAAAAAGTCAATAGTCTTCTCAATTACAGTTTGGTCGACATAAAGTCCTAAAGAAGTCAGGAAAAAGTTCCTCAGCCGTCATAGAAAAGAAGTGAAAAAAACGTCAGAAAAAGTAACAACAATGTCAGAAAAAGTGACAAAAACTAGGTGGGCCAAAATGTATTGTGAACCTAAATTGATATGCGGACCGGATCATGATCTGCGAGGGCCCGGATTTGGCCCGCGGGCCTCGAGTTTGACACATGTGGTCTAATGTATGATACAAATGTGTGATCCAATTAAAACACATGAGAGAGACTTTGTTCAGAGTTTTTACAGAATGAAATGTAACAGATTCACAACACCGTCTTGGCCTAAAAATTATGGGTGGGGATCACCAGAGGCTTCACGATACGATATCATCACGATACTTACGTCACAATACGATATTATTGCGATTTTAAAGATATTGCAATATTCTGCGATATATTGCAATTTATTACCTTTTTTCCAACTTCAAATTTTTCCCAATTTCAAATTATGTCCCCAAAAGAAAGCGTCGTCAACATCTGTTTTATCTAAAAAGATACATTTCTCTGTCTGTTCATCTCATTTCAATTTTATTGCTGCAAAATGGGGATTGTCAAGCAGACAGACTGACCAACACATATATAATCAAAGATCGATACTTGGCGTCTGTGTATCGATACAGTATTGCCACGGAAAATATTGCAATACTATGCTGTATCGATTTTTTCCCCCACCCCGACTAAAAATTTGGAGGGCACCAGCTATGTTTTTCTTTCACACTGGTTAGTTGTTGAGTGGTGCATTCTGGGCATTCTCGTCCCCTGATTTAAAAGCCCCCCCCCCCCACTCTCCCTGTGATGTCTGATGTCGTCTGCAGCGTGTTTACCGGGCGCTGTACGACTACGCGGCGCAGGACCACGACGAGGTCTCCTTCAGGGACGGAGACGTCATCGTCAACGCTCAGCCCATCGACGAGGGCTGGATGTACGGCACCGTGCAGCGCACCGGCAAGTCTGGCATGCTGCCGGCGAACTACGTGGAGTGCTGCAACTAGAGGAGAGAGGTAGAGAGAGGGAGAGAGAGGGAGAGAGAGAGAGAGAGGGAGAGAGGGGAGAAATGGTAAAAATGTGATGAATGAAATCCAAAAAGTCAGCAGTCGGTGATGTTCCTTGCATTTCAGGGATTGTTTAAATTTTTTGGGATGTTTCAGATACAGACAAAAACGTGTGTTTTTTTTTTTTTAAATCAGGAAAATATACCAGAATGCAATGCAGCTAGAGGGGACATATATATATACACACACACAACATTTTACTATTCTCCTGGGTGCTGTGTTTGCTGTTCGTTTTTTTCTGCTCATTTTTTGACGTTTTTGTTGCATTGTTTACCATGTTTTTTAAAGCTTTTTCCGACATTTTTATGACGTTTCTCAAGAAAAAATGTTATCACTTTTTCTTCAAATGCTATAAACTTTAATAAAACGTGAAAGCAGTGAACTGCTCATTTATTTTACTTTTTTTTTTGACAATTTGGTTGAAAGAAACCCAAATTTCTGATCCAGAAACTTTTGGAAATTGGCTCAAATTTCGACCGCAGGACAACTCAAGGGTCAAAAGGCATTTTGGGAAATGTAGGCAATAACCGACTAAAGAAGAAGCAGTCGAGGCTGTCTGACATGAATTTTTAAAAACAATAGCCTGAATTAGGGCTGGGCAATATATTGATATTATATCAATATCGTGATATGAGACTAGATATCGTCTTAGATTTTGGATATTGTAATATAGTAATATGACATAAGTGTCTTTTCCTGGTTTTAAAGGCTGCATTACAGTGAAGTGATGTACTTTTCTGAACTTACCAGACTGTTCTAGCTGTTCTATTATTATATCCACATTACTGATGATTATTATCTAAAATCTAAGTGTGAAGATATTTTGTTAAAGCCCCAATTTTCAACCCTAGAATATCGCCGCAATATCGATATCGAGGTATTTGGTCAGGAATATCGTGATATCTGATTTACTCCATATCGCCCAGCCCTAGTCTGAATACTCTAAACATCACCGACTGCTGATATAAGAACGGAGACGTTCTTTTGTTGAGGTGGAAAGAAAAGCAAGGGAGAGAAGACGCAAAGGTATTAATCTAGCATGCTGACGATAAGTTATGTCAAATATTACTAGAGGAGGGAATAAGAGTGGAAGGATGCATGAAGGTAGAAGGTAGAAGAGATTGGAAGAATCTGTCATTTCACATGACCTGCAACAGACTATATCCAATTATATTTTTCAGCAATTCAAGCACATTATGAATACAATTTGTTATAATTTGCAAAAATAAATAGCAGTGCAAGTGGATGCTATATTTAGGGTATTTTCAGAGCTTGACGTCAGACGGCCCTTTACAACGGGGAACTGAAGCCGTTATCTCTTCAAAGCCCCCAGACTCCATTGACAAAAACAGTAATTTTACATCGTTCACCAGTCACACAATAACACAAAATAACTAGAGAGGTGTGAATGCTGTGTGCGCTACCCAGAATGTCCAAAAGATGTGGGACATTTTAACGTTTGACCGGGGGTTTCTCGGTAAGTGTATGAACTTGCATTTTTCAACAATAGCAGTTGAAAAATGTAACGTATCTGTGTCAAATCTGAAAATTCCGTCCATTCACTTGAATGGGGGGGGGGAAATGTCCCCCGAAAACGTTGTAATATTTCAGAAATTATGAAAGTTATGGAAAATGTGTATATAAGCAGCACTGTCCTAATCGTGCTGAACGTTTGGACGATTGAATGACATTTCTATGTCGAAAACTATGGAAGGAGTTGCAAAAAAGAGAAAAAGGATACGGAAAAATAATGAATACGTAGAACAGCCTTCAGCATTCACACAAACTAACCGACGGAGGCAGCGGAAGAGCAGCAACTCCCGTGTCCAACGAGATCAATTAATAAATTTTTGTCAAAGGAGTCTGGTGGCTTTGAAGAGGGCAGAGATGAGTAGCTCGTACAACCACAAAATCCAAACGTAAGGATGGAGGAGAAAAGGAGAGGAGCAGAGAAAAGGAAACACATTCAGATCTGACATTTGAGTTTTAAGAATTGGAAGATAAGGATACATTTAGAAAAAAAAAGTACATTTCTGGCTTTTTACTCGGAAATGATGCAACCAAAGGAAGGAGGGATGAGTGGAGGAATTAAAAAATGAATAAATAAATAAAGGCGACAATAACACATTTGTAGGAACAAAGGTTTAGAGATCTCTCAAGTTTAATCATTTATTTATCCTGAGTTTTAATCATGTCCAGGTGAGTGTAGTTTTAGTTTTTGACTTCTGAAATATAGTTACACAAAGACAGAAAGATCCAACACGTTCTCACTCCCAATGCCTAAAATACAGACGCCTGGTCAGCTGCCTTCAGCGTTGTTGTTGACGCTAAAAGTCTCCTTTAGCGTCAGATCTAAACGCGCTTGGTCGGGACTAAAGACATCATTTTTGACACAGTTATGTTAAGGAAAAGATCGTTGGTGGGCTTACGTTTCCATGACATGCGGGACAAGAATGGGACAGTTGGGTTTAGATAAAGAAGAACGGGACAGTTGGGTTTAGGTAAAGAAGAACAGTACAGTTGGGTTTAGGTAAAGAAGAACGGGACAGTTGGGTTTAGGTAAAGAAGAACGGGACAGTTGGGTTTAGATAAAGAAGAACGGGACAGTTGGGTTTAGATAAAGAAGAACGGGACAGTTGGGTTTAGATAAAGAAGAACGGGACAGTTGGGTTTAGATAAAGAAGAACGGGACAGTTGGGTTTAGATAAAGAAGAACGGGACAGTTGGGTTTAGGTAAAGAAGAACGGGACAGTTGGGTAAGAAGAACGGGACAGTTGGGTTTAGGTAAAGAAGAACGGGACAGTTGGGTTTAGGTAAAGAAGAACGGGACAGTTGGGTTTAGATAAAGAAGAACGGGACAGTTGGGTTTAGATAAAGAAGAACGGGACAGTTGGGTTTAGGTAAAGAAGAACGGGACAGTTGGGTTTAGGTAAAGAAGAACGGGACAGTTGGGTTTAGGTAAAGAAGAACGGGACAGTTGGGTTTAGGTAAAGAAGAACGTGACTGTTGGGTTTAGGTAAAGAAGAACGGGACAGTTGGGTTTAGATAAAGAAGAACGGGACAGTTGGGTTTAGGTAAAGAAGAACGGGACGGTTGGGTTTAGGTAAAGAAGAACGGGACAGTTGGGTTTAGATAAAGAAGAACGGGACAGTTGGGTTTAGGTAAAGAACAACGGGACAGTTTCGGCCTTGATACCACTCGCTACCGTAGTCTCTCTTAGTGCTACGTCATCTTCCAACGCTGTGGAGAAAAGGTGCTTTTTGCGTCATTTCTGACGCTGACAGCCACTGTCTGAACGTATTATACAAGGTCGGAGTGAGAACGCGTTGAAAGGTCCCACAGCTCTGGTTTTAAACAGCAACACTAACCTCTGTGTTTTGTAAAAGACTTCACTAACACACAGTGTCTTTCGGTTTCTTTTACTGTTACTTTAATAAAAGCGTCCCCAGTGCTGTGCAGAAGATTTAACACACAGACTGACATTTAAAAGGGACTGTGTGAGTACGTCAGGCCTTGACATTTCTCTATGTCGCAGACTATTTTGATACACGGGCTCCTGTCTATGTTTTTTTGGAAAGATATATTTTTTCCTCTTGTACCTGTATGTGTCCAGTGCGTTGTGTTTTTCGGGTCTGTTGGTCTTGCTGTGTGGATTGCATCGCGGTCATTGTCATCGTTTTGTATTGAATCAAAACTTCACTCTGCCATGATTTGTCATTCTAGCTGGAGAGCGTTTTTTTGTACATTTGATTTCATAAACACAATAGAATATAATTAACCGTGTATTCATAAGTTAACTTTGTTCATTTTGGGAAGACATTGGTGGGGGGAGGGTGGGGGGGGATTTTGTTTTGGCTTCTAATGTCACCGTTGTAAAGTAATTTTTTTTTTTTATTTAGTCCGTATGTCATCACAGATTATACTAAGTTTATTTGAAGATGTATATCACTCGATCTCAGTTATGTTTTGGTTTGCCATGTGATAATTGCAGTGTGTTCCATGTTGTAGAAATAAAAATATGAATAATTTGTCAACAGAAGTGTGGTTTTTCTTATTTAGAATCTCAGACAATGTTTTCATTTCATGTGTATTTGAATAGGGACAGATGCTCTATAGACATTTGTGCAACAAATCTCCAATGTACAGGATCACAGCATTTATAGCTATTATTTGACAATGCTCGTCAATAGAAAGGTTTTAAAACTGTCATGAAAACAAACATTAAACATTGCCACAATCATTTATACACCAGGGTTCAACGCTAAGGTTTTCTTTTTTCACTTGTCCGGTCGGGCCAGTAAAAAAAAAAAAAATTCTACTTGCCCAAAGTCCTTTTATACTGGCCCCTTACAATGTCTCTTTTTTTTTTTTTAAATCTGAAGGGAAAGCCTTGGAAAACCCAGCAAAAAATATCGAAAAAATGTCAAACTTTGGGGAAAAAAGTCAAAAAACTGTAAAAAATAAAATAAAATAAAAAAATTTGACAAAAAAAAAGTGTCAAAAATGTAAACAAAGAACATCACAGAAGTCAAACATTGAAAGCATCGAAAGTTTAAAATAATGTCAAAAGAATTAAGCGCAACTAAATTCTTGATTGGCCAACAGCACATTCAAAAAATCCAATGATTTATGATACGATGACGCCTGAACAGGCGACTGGGTAGTTTTATTAAGTTGCCCCGGGCCATTGGGCAACCCTTATTGTTGAACCCTGTACACATATTCATATATATTGCAAATTAAAAAATGACTGTGTGCCAATAGAGCGCAACAGTGTGGTTCCGGAAGTAAAAAAATCCCATTAATTTTCTCCATAAGGATTTAGATTAGTAGCCATAATGTCTAAACCGTCCCATAATGTCTAAACCATCCCATAATGTCTAAACCATCCCATAATGTCTAAACCATCCCATAATGTCTAAGCCATCCCATAATGTCTAAACCATCCCATAATGTCTACACCATTCGAGGCAGACTGACCACGAGCCACGAGGTCGTGAAACGAAAGTCCCTGCTCCTGTAGAAGCTAGAAGTCTGTATGAAATCACCCTTGTTTTAAGAAAAACATGTTTTATCCGCGATCTTATGGAGAAAAACAACAGTACCCACAATCCTAAGCGTAACAGCCAATGTCTCTGATTGGTCCAACTCGCTGTTACCATAAAAACTTTAACTGTAACCGGGGAAAACGTGAATGGCTAAAGTGAGCTTCTACCATTGAAGTCTATGATTTGTTCATGTATTTTAAGACCAAACCCTCCCTGATCCATTGGAAGAATGAGTTCAATCTTTTGGGTTAAAGATTAAAAAAAAGAAAAGAAAAAAAGCCCTTGAATTGATTTATTTATTTGAAATTCTTAATTTAATTTGAGATAGCCCCTTCTATTTATTTATTTTTTTTATTATTTTATTTTTTTATATTTTCTTTTATATCATTCTGTATGTTGTTTTGTACGGTATAAGCTCCTAGGTTTTGTTTATATGCTCGACCCGAGGCAATAGCTCTGTTTTTTTAGATGGATTTGTGATTGTGCCTTGTTTGTTTTCTGAATTTTTTAAGGCACTTCCGCAATTGCAGCAACTTCGGCGAACCGGATGCTTTGTCCATTAATATTATACAGTCTATGGTTAGAACTTTCTTTCACAACTTTTTTTTTTATTTATTATCTACATATATTTTTTCTGTATATGCACATCTGGTATTTACCTGTTGTATATGTACATACTGGCGTTGTACCTAGCTATGTTCTTTACTACTTTTTATTTTTTTTTATTTATTTTTTTTTATTTTATTTGCAAAACTTTACAAAACAAGTTATACACTCTCTGAACAATACGGCATCAGAGATAAACATTTACATCTAGGGAACAGCATAAATCTTTGATAAAAAAAAAAAATATCAGTAATATAAAAATAAAATCTATGTATATTTAAAAAACGAAATGGTCACTTAATACATAATGAGAATGTTCTTTACTACTACTAATAATAATCATGATAATAATAAAACATTTTCTTACTAATTTACTTCCGTATTTTTATTTTTACCGGATATACGCTATCGTGCTAATCTTCTTCTTCCGGTAAACAAATGGCGCAAGCAACGAGCAAGGCTTGTAGCGTCCCGGGCTGCGGCTGTTACTCCCAGAAGCAGCCGTATCTGTCGTTTCACTCCTTCCCGGTCCCCGGTGAGGTCCGACGGAGATGGATTCAGACTATCCGGCGGAAAGAAGGACCGGACTTTACCATTCAAACCGGGAGCACATACGTGTGCAGCAGACACTTCACGTTAGACGACTACGTTTTAGGGAAGAGTTCCCCCATCTCCATCACTATCTGCCGGCTGAAAGTTAACGCTGTCCCGACCCTCTTCTCCTGGAACGATTACACCCCTGGAGGGAAAATGGACCGTGTGGAGTGGAGCCAAAAACGGCCGCCGGTACCGTCCGTAGGAGCCGATATAAAGGACGTAACAGGAGCCGAGATAAAGGACGTAACACGGCCGCCGGTACCGTCTGTAGGAGCCGAGATAAAGGACGTAACAGGAGCCGAGATAAAGGACGTAACACGGCCGCCGGTACCGTCTGTAGGAGCCGAGATAAAGGACGTAACACGGCCGCCGGTACCGTCTGTAGGAGCCGAGATAAAGGACGTAACACGGCCGCCGGTACCGTCTGTAGGAGCCGAGATAAAGGACGTAACACGGCCACCGGTACCGTCTGTAGGAGCCGAGATAAAGGACGTAAAGCGGCCGCCGGTACCGTCTGTAGGAGCCGAGATAAAGGACATAACGCGGCCGCCGGTACCGTCTGTAGGAGCCGAGATAAAGGACATAACGCGGCTGCCGGTACCGTCTGTAGGAGCCGAGATAAAGGACGTAACACGGCCGCCGGTACCGTCTGTAGGAGCCGAGATAAAGGACGTAACGCGGCCGCCGGTACCGTCTGTAGGAGCCCAGATAAAGGACGTAACGCGGCCGCCGGTACCGTCTGTAGGAGCCCAGATAAAGGACGTAACGCGGCCGCCGGTACCGTCCGTAGGAGCCCAGATAAAGGACTTAATGCGGCCGCCGGTACCGTCCGTAGGAGCCCAGATAAAGGACTTAACACGGCCGCCGGTACCGTCTGTAGGAGCCCAGATAAAGGACGTAACGCGGCCGCCGGTACCGTCTGTAGGAGCCCAGATAAAGGACTTAACGCGGCCGCCGGTACCGTCTGTACGGCCGCCGGTACCGTCCGTAGGAGCCCAGATAAAGGACTTAACACGGCCGCCGGTACCGTCCGTAGGAGCCCAGATAAAGGACTTAACACGGCCGCCGGTACCGTCTGTAGGAGCCCAGATAAAGGACGTAACGCGGCCGCCGGTACCGTCTGTACAGCCGCTGGTACCGTCCGTAGGAGCCCAGATAAAGGACATAACGCGGCCGCCGGTACCGTCCGTAGGAGCCCAGATAAAGGACATAACGCGGCCGCCGGTACCGTCTGTAGGAGCCCAGATAAAGGACATAACACGGCCGCCGGTACCGTCCGTAGGAGCCCAGATAAAGGACTTAACACGGCCGCCGGTACCGTCCGTAGGAGCCCAGATAAAGGACGTAACACGCCCGCCGATACCGTCTGTAGGAGCCCAGATAAAGGACGTAACGCGGCCGCCGGTACCGTCCGTAGGAGCCCAGATAAAGGACATAACACGGCCGCCGGTACCGTCCGTAGGAGCCCAGATAAAGAAGGCGTTGTATGACGCTTTGAAACAGGAACACGATTATGCGACGCCGCCGCCGGCAGGTAAGAAATCCTACTTCCTGTCACGTTATGTAGTAGTAGTAGTAGTAGTAACACACACTCACACACCCACAGTCACACACATAGAGAAACACAGACATACACAACAAAGGCACACACACACGCACAGAAACACACACACAGACCTACACAAAGACACACACACACACACACACACACACACACAGACTTACACAAAGACACACACATACAGTCCCACACAAAGACGCACAGAAACACACATGCACAGATACACACAAACCCAAAGACACACACAAAGAAACCCACACGCACAGAAACACACACACACACACACAGAAACACACACGCACACAAACACACACACACAAAAACACACCCACACACACAGACACGCACAGAAACACACACACACACACACACACACAGACACGCACACATGCACAGAAACACACACGCACAGAAACACACACACACAAAGAAACACACACGCACAGAAACACACACACAAACACACACACACAAAAACGCACCCACACACACAGACACATACACGCACAGAAACACACACACACACACACACACACAGACACGCACACATGCACAGAAACCCACACAGAAACAGACACGCACAGAAACACACACACACACACACAAAGACATACACACACGCACAGAAACACACACACAGAAACACGGAGAAACACACCCACACAGAAACACACACACGCACACACAGAAACACACACACACAAACAAACACACACACACATACAGTCCCACACAAAGACACACATGCACAGATACACAAAAACCCAAAGACACACACGCACACAGAAACAGACACGCACAGAAACACACACAGACACACACACGCACAGAAACACACACACACAAAGACATACACACACGCACAAAAACACACACAAACAAAGACACGCACAAAGAAACACACACGCACAGAAACACACACAGAAACACACACATGCACAGAAACTCACACACACACAGACACACACAAACACGCACACAAAAACACACACGCAAAGACACACAAACCCAAAGACACACACGCACACAGCAACACACACACACATACACGCACAGAAACACACACACGCACAGAAACACACACGCACACAGAAACACACACACAGGCAAACACAAAGACACACACACACACGCACAGAAATACACAAAGACACACACGCACAGACAAACGAAGACACGCACAGACACACACACAAACACAGACACACACAAACACAAAGACACGCACAGACACACACACACACGCAAACACACACGCAAACACACACACGGCTATGTAATCTGAGCCTTATGTAAATAGGCCTAATTGTTCATTTCCATCAGAAGAAATGCTGTTATTATCCTCAGGGCTTTATTAATGCCATTAAACTGAATGAATGAATGAAAGTGTTAATTCTCCCTCTCCCTCCCTCCACAGGTATGCTAGACGGGACAGTTGAGTACATTGAGTACCTGGAGGCCCAGCTGAAGAACGCCTTGCCTCCCTCGTCGTCGGACCTCTTCGGCCGCTACTGCGCCTCAGACGACCAGATGAGATTTTACACCAGGTTTCCGTCCGAGCGCGTTTTTCGGATCTTCTGGGAGTGCATCGCTCCTTCTGCCTCTCAGCTGCTCTACTGGAATAAAGCCCAGATGATCAGCGAGGGCTCCAGTGACCCCGCCAATCCCAGTCCTCCTAGCACGCTGCCGTTAATCGATGAATTTCTGATTTACTGCATGCAAGTAGCTGTGGGAGTGAAGGAGCAGGTCATCGCTGACATGTTCGGGATACGTTTAGCCGCTGTGAGCCGCGTGACCATCACCTGGGCCAATTACCTCTTCTTCGTTCTGGGGACGCTTCCGCTTTGGCCGAGCAGGGAGAAGGTGAAGGCCGCCATGCCGGGAAAATTCAAGAAGTGCTGTCCCGATGTGCGTGTGGTACTGGAGTGCGCTGAGATTCCCGCGCCGGCAGCCGTGGCTTCTTCTTCTTCTTCGCGATCGCGAGTGTCCTCCCGCTGCAGAAACGGGACGACCTTTAAGGTAGGGGCTAGGGCTGTGCAATTAATCGAAAATGTAATCGTGATTTATAGGGCTGGGGAAAAAAATCTATTTGATTTAAAAATCGAGTTGGTAGGTCAAATTAGGGTCTCATCTCACGATATCGATATTATATCGATATATCGTGAGATGAGACTAGATATCGTCTTAGATTTTGGATATCGTGATATCGTGATATGACCATAAGTGTCTTTCCCTGGTTTTAAAGGCTGCATTATAGTAAAGTGATGTACTTTTCTGAACTTATCAAACTGTTCTAGCTGTTCTATAATTTGCCTTTCCCCTAGGGCTGGGCAATATGGACCAAAAGTCATATCCCGATTATATTTTGGCTGAATATCGATATACGATATATATCCCGATATTTTTTCAGCAAAGTGAGAGTAAATGTTCAGTCAAAAGTCAAGGCCAAATATGACATGTCACATGTAGTTTCATAGAAACCGGCTATTTCAGTGAACAGTTGCAAAATCAAATGAATAAATAATAAACAGGTTTCTTCACCTGTCTCAATGCTCAGCTGTTCAAGTAACAATAAAATGTAAACAGAAATTCTGATTAACCCTCGTGTTGTCTTCCCGTCAACCTTTTCAACGTTTGTTTTAGTTTTTTCCAACGTTTTTAAATTGTTAAATTTTTCTTCTACACATTTTCAGCGCTTATTTCTACGTCCCATATTTTCTAATATAGGGCTGGGCGATATAGAGAAAATCAGATATCACGATATTCTTGACCAAATACCTCGATATCGATATTGCGGCGATATTCTAGAGTTGACAGTTGGTGTTCTCGCAAAATATCTTCACACTTAGATTTTAGATAAATAATCATTAATAATAGAACAGCTAGAACAGTCTGGTAAGTTCAGAAAAGTTCATCACTTCACTGTAATGCAGCCTTTAAAACCAGGAAAAGACACTTATGTCATATCACGATATTACGATATCCAAACTCTAAGACGATATTTAGTCTCATATCACGATATATCGATATTAATATCGATATATCACCCAGCCCTACTTTCCCCACTTAGTCATTATATCCACATTACTGATGATTATTTATCAAAAATCTAAGTGTGAAGATATTTTGTATAGATATATAAAACCTGTTTATTATTTATTAATTTGATTTTGCAACTGTTCACTGAAATAGCCAGTTTCTATGAAACTACTTGTGACATGTCATATTTGGCTTTGACTGAACTGCTCTCACTTTGCGGAAAAAAATATCGGGATATAGACCGTATATATCGATATTCAGCCATAATATATCGGGATATGACTTTTTGATTTTTTTTTTAATCTAAATACAGTATAAATAATTTGGATGATTAACAATCTTTGTTGCATACTGCACAGTGACTTTTCACTTAGAGAAAGGGTTTGCCTTTGCAATTTTGTTTATGTTGATGCACTTTAATTAAATACAATAAATATATATTTTTTTTAAATATATTTACAGTTCGCAGTTATTTTGTTTTAAATGGAAGGGGGGGGGAAATCGAATCGTAAATCAAGTTTTTTATAAAAAAATCGCAGATTTTTTTTAGGGAAACAAATCGCCCAGCTCTACGTGATTATGATTTTAGGCTCCCTGTCGGTACACGATCCGTTCTGCGTGTGCGCAAGATAACTGAGGATACGACACTGCACGATCTGTTCCACGCTAGCCTCCACCGGGAAGCTAACGTTGGTTTAGCTAACAGCTAATTCGGCTAACCGCTAGCTGACAGCTAGTGTTGCGTTCTTCTTGTCTTGTAATCGCGACTAGTAGCTTGAGTTTGACGTCACATCCGTGTCGAAAAACGAATAACCGCGGGGTTGTTGCGTTCTTTTTGTCACACGATACTACGAGTCGGAGAAAAGATGGATTTTTGTAACATTTTTAGTAACTTTTAGGATTCTATTCACCCAGTTATTGACATATTAAACAAATATATTTCACAGTTTGATACATGAAAATTACGTTAACGTTAGGCTACTGCTCTGCTTTCTGCTCAAGACTCGGCTTAAAGCCATTGTTGTCATATAGCAACTGAGTGTCTCAGCTGCACAATCTACAAAATAACTAATCAGGCGGTATTTAACTCCTAATAAGACTGTAGAGACATGTCTATAGGTAGCAGTATACAGCGCTATGTTTAACTCCTAATAAGACTGTAGAGACATGCCTATAGGTAGCAGTATACAGCGCTATGTTTAACTCCTAATAAGACTGTAGAGACATGCCTATAGGTAGCAGTATACAGCGCTATGTTTAACTCCTAATAAGACTGTAGAGACATGTCTATAGGTAGCAGTATACAGCGCTATGTTTAACTCCTAATAAGACTGTAGAGACATGCCTATAGGTAGCAGTATACAGCACTATGTTTAACTCCTAATAAGACTGTAGAGACATGCCTATAGGTAGCAGTATACAGCGCTATGTTTAACTCCTAATAAGACTGTAGAGACATGCCTATAGGTAGCAGTATACAGCGCTATGTTTAACTCCTAATAAGACTGTAGAGACATGCCTATAGGTAGCAGTATACAGCACTATGTTTAACTCCTAATAAGACTGTAGAGACATGCCTATAGGTAGCAGTATACAGCACTATGTTTAACTCCTAATAAGACTGTAGAGACATGCCTATAGGTAGCAGTATACAGCGCTATGTGTACGACTTCTTCATTTGGTTACAACAAAGACAAAAGTGCTTAAAATTGTAGAAAACCACAATGTTTACTACTTGTGATGCACGACGTAGCCATCTTTGAAAGTGAACTCGGGGTCCTCTGAGTTCAGACGACTTGACGATTGGTATATATACGACCTTGGGGGGGATCTTTTTGCAACTTCCGGTTCGTAACTCTGCAAAACAACTCGTAAATCGACTTCGGTGGACAAAAAGAACGCACCATAGATTCAGTCTAAAATAACATTAAGTCAAACTTAATGGAAGAAGCAGGCTACAGCTACATGAAGACTTTACAGTAATAACAATAAAGACAAGTGATGAGTGATTGTATTTTAAATGAGCACAAGGAAAGTAGAACTGACGTTAACAGCTGTTATATATGTTAAACGCTTATTTTCAAGTTTTAGTTTGAGGGTCTTTTAAAGTTATTACATACTGTCTCAGCTAGCGGTTTAGCCGAATTAGCCGTTAGCTAAACTAACGTTAGCTTGGCTGTCGACAGGAAGCGTGGAACAGATCGGGCAGTGCCGTAAATCCTCGTTCAACAGCACATTTTGCGTATGTGCAGAACGGATCGTGTACTGACACTTCCAACGATCCCGAAAACAGAAAATAATCGAGAAAAACAATTATTTAGCTCATTACGTTTTTGCAAAGTCAACTCTTATTTTCTCTCGTGTTCTGAATGAAAAATTTTTTTTTAAATAGTTAAAATAGTGAAAGTATTACGGCAAATTTCACAGACGTATGTGTTTTTTTATTTTTTTTACTGTTTATTTATTTAACTTTTTCCACTGTTTTTTAAATGGATCTACCCTGGCTATGAATAGGTGGGCCAATGCATTTTTTTGTCTCAGTGCAAGTAATTAGGTAGTTATTTTTGCCTTTTGTTGGCTCACTTTTACTCACAACATGCAAACCGGTAGGGCTGTGCTCGATTGAAGAAATTCTTAGTCGACTAACATCTCAACATCTCATTCAACTGTATCGACTGATCGATTAGTTGATTTAATCGACATATCTGTAAATCTGAGTTTCTCCACAAAGAGTCATGCTAAAAGCACCACTTTAATTCTTATGTTTACCAGAGATGTGCTCGTACGTTTCTTGGAATTAAGTCATTCAGCATGAAAACAATCATCAAACATGACTAATGGACTAAAGAGATCTAAGTCGACTAAGACCAAAACCACCGATTAGTCGACTAATCGACTAAGAGGGAGCAGTCCCACTAATCACTGTACCATCATTAAGAAATATAATTTAATGAATTTTGAGAGCTTTAGTAATTTTTGTTTTCTTAAATTAATTCATAAGTGCATTAATCATTTAGCACTTGAGCCACTAAGTTCATTTGTTGAGAGACTGAGCAGCACCAGAGTCACTAGAAGTTCCACAAATCATGACTGCAAAATCCGATACTGCAGGACCAGTTTTGGTCAGACAAGCTTCTCTGTGAAGAGCTCTAAACTTTGGAACTCATTACCATCTGACATCAAGACTGTAACTGGCTTTAAAGTGTTTACTTTCAGGCTCAAAAACTGGTTAAAAACAAACCAACAGTGTACTCATTTTTAATTATTGTAAGTAGGTAAGAATTGTATATGATATGCTTGTTTTTATATCATGTTCATATTATTTGTATTAGGACTGGAGTTGTTTATTTTTTATCTTTATTTTGAATTGAGTTAGTTAGTTAGGTATGTACATTTTATTGTGTATAAAAGCCCAACCAGGGACTGGAGTTGAAAATTAGCATCTGCTATAAACTTCTTATGCAGCACTTCAGTGACAAGCTTTGTTTTGACACTATGTCTGTTTGCATTGTCCCTGTCAAATAAATGAAAATGAAATAAGTATTAGGGCAGAATTTCATAAATCAATTTTACTGTTGATTTATTTAACTTTTTCCACTGTTTTTTTTAAAGTTCAATAATTGCAACATCTCTCCAGAAGTTAACGAGTAACGAGAGAGAGTTTCAATACTGACCGAAAATAATCGTGATTATGTTTTTATGCAGCCCTACTTTAAGGGACTGATCGGAGTCGCCCCCCACGGTTTGGTGACCTTCTTCTCGCCGCTGTACGCCGGAAGCGTCTCGGACGAGGAGATAACGAAGGTCAGCGGGGTCCTTCCCTTACTGGAGCCAGGGGACGAAGTGGTGGCCGGCGAGGGATTCGGCATCGGAGAGCTCCTTTCCGGCGTGGGGGCGAAACTCGTCACTCGACTGACGAGAGAGGACGCCGAGAAGACGCGAGCCGTGGAGCGCCTCAGGACTGTGGCGGGAAGGGTGATGGGCCGAGTTAAGTCCAATCACATCTGGGACTCACCTGTCCCTCCCGCGCTGATGGGCACGGTCAGCCAGATCTGGCACAACTCTTGCGTTATGGTGAATTTTCAAGGACCTTTGTCTTTAGACGAAGACTGAGGTCTGGAGAGGATGTTGGCATGATGTGATGTTGCGTACCAGGGCTGCACAATCAATCGCAATTCTAGCGAAATCGCAATATGGACTATAGTGCAATATCCAAATCGCAGCAGAGCGCAATATTTGTTAACCGCAAAATATGTGTCAAACCGTTCTGAATGAAGTACTGTGGTGCTGCAGAGGTGTCTTTTTTTTTTTTTTGAAAAGTTTTTTTTAATATATTTTTCAATGAAAATGAGAATAATGATACAAAAATGATCATTCCCTCCAATATGTGAATCATATCGCAATTGCAATATCAGTCAAAATACTCGCAATTATATATTTTCCTAATATTGTGCAGCTGTTGCATTCTTATCCTGGTTTTGGGTTTGCTCTCTTTTTGTGGTGTGTGTGTGTGTGTGTGTGTATATAAACTGCCTCTAGCGGGGTAAGACAAATACTTTAAGAGTGAATTAGTGCCCTTGGTATAAATAGGAACCAATCTTTCATTCCTCGGGTGCAACTCGGAAGCACATACAGTTTTTGACCACACACACACACACACACACAGTCATACAAGCAGTGACTTGTCTGGAAACCCAACTAATATCTCATGGAAATAAATGGAACCAAAGGTTTTAACTGTAAAATATGACGTGGACTTTCATTGATCAAAAAGGTAAAAAAGTGCATCAATTACTCTCCCCGTGGACAACATGGCATCATGACTTTGCGTAAATATACACGCCACTTTCATAAAGCAAAGAGGCGTGTTATTGTACGCATTTTCAGCTATCCACGTGTATGCCTACGCTGTATACAATTTAGGGGTGGTACGGTTCATGAAAAAACACCCGAACCGCTCGGTTCGCTAGTCTCGGTTCGGAGCATGTGTGTACCGCACGGTTCGTCAGTACACTGTTAATGTGCACTAACCTCTTACTGCCGTAGTGGCCACTTTCGACACCTATGTTAAAACAACCGAACGTCGATACTTTTATGGTATCGAAAAAAATTATATCTTTCGGTGCCAAATTTCGGTTCCAAAATCATCTGAGCGCGTAAGCGCAAGCTTATCTGTCCTCTATGCATATTGACACAGACCGGAGCTCCGACCGACAGCATACACACACACACACACACACACACGTGCGCGCAGAGGTGCAGACGGACTAAACTGTTTGCAGTTTTGTTGAAGTCACAGAGAGTCACGGTTGGTTTGTGTAGTTACAGTTTTTTAAAACTTTTTAAAACTTCACACAGACAGCGTTTGCTGCGATATGATATCAATGGCTAGCCGAAAGCGATCGCGGTGCTGTTGACGTTACACTTCCTCTTACAAGCAGCCACAACGGTGATTGTTCTCTGCCCTGATGACTGACTGGCAGGCTGAGCTTGCAAGGCCCTTGCAAGCTCAGCCTGCCAGTCAGTCATCAGGGCAGAGAACAACCACCGTCACTTTTATTAATGTTACTCTGAGTTTTACCAGATTTTTTTAATTTTGATAACTGTTTTGATTCACAATTAAGGTGGAAAATAAAAGCTTTGGGTTTAATGTATTTTTGTTGATGTTGAAATCAATTTTAAAACATATGGTATCGAAAAAAGTATCGTTAGGAATCGGTATCGAAACTGAGGTATCGAAATTGGCACCGGATCGAAAAATTCTGAACGATACCCAGCCCTAGTCGTTTATAGTCTGGTGTGTGGGAACATTTTGGATTTCATGTTACATATGATGGAATAAAACAATATAACTAAAATTAGCATATTGAATGCATGTTTTGTGCAACATGCATTCAATATGCTAATTTTAGCTGCCCACAAAGTACTGCCTGATGGTTGAAGTGCTAATTCCAAAACGTTCCTGACATATAGACCCTTTACAAACAGATAACCCCGTTATTGGAGCCAAAATATGTCTGAGTTGATTAGCAGAGCTGATGTCAGTGAACTAGCATGTTGCTACTCCCCACAGTAAGCTGCTGGAAACACCCACTATCAACACACAGGACCAGTCGACCAATCACAGTCACACAGGACCAGTCGGCCAATCACAGTCACACAGGACCAGTCGACCAATCACAGTCACACAGGACCAGTCGACCAATCACAGTCACACAGGACCAGTCGGCCAATCACAGTCCTTGCGGTCTGCGTCGCCACAACGCAAAGTTACAAATAGTTAATACAACATCCTTTAGCCTCTACACATACCATATAACACATACCTCTACACATACCATATAACACATACCATATACCTCTACACATACCATATACCTCTACACATACCATATACCACATACCATATACCTCTACACATACCATATACCTCTACACATACCATATACCTCTACACATACCATATACCTCTACACATACCATATACCTCTACACATGCCATATACCACATACCATATACCTCTACACATACCATATACCTCTACACATACCATATAACACATACCTCTACACATACCATACCATATACCTCTACACATACCATATACCTCTACACATACCATATACCTCTACACATACCATATACCACATACCATATACCTCTACACATACCATATACCTCTACACATAACATATACCTCTACACATACCATATACCACATACCATATACCTCTACACATACCATATACCTCTACACATACCATATACCACATACCATATACCTCTACACATACCATATACCTCTACACATACCATATACCACATACCATATACCTATATACCTCTACACATACCATATACCTCTACACATACCATATACCACATACCATATACCTCTACACATACCATATACCTCTACACATACCATATAACACATACCATATACCTCTACACATACCATATAACACATACCATATACCTCTACACATACCATATAACACATACCATATACCTCTACACATAGCATATAACACATACCATATACCTCTACACATACCATATAACACATACCATATACCTCTACACATACCATATACCACATACCATATACCTATGGTACCACATATATACATACCATATACCACATACCATATACCTCTACACATACCATATACCACATACCATATACCACATACCATATACCTCTACACATACCATATAACACATACCATATACCTATGGTACCACATATATGCATACCATATAACACATACCATATACCTATGGTACCACATATATACATACCATATACCTCTACACATACCATATACCACATACCATATACCTCTACACATACCATATACCACATACCATATACCACATACCATATACCTCTACACATACCATATAACACATACCATATACCTATGGTACCACATATATGCATACCATATAACACATACCATATACCTATGGTACCACATATATACATACCATATACCTCTACACATACCATATACCACATACCATATACCTATGGTACCACATATATACATACCATATACCACATACCATATACCTATGCTACCACATACCATATAACTCTAAACATACCATATACCTCTACACATACCATATACCACATACCATATACCTATGGTACCACATACCATATAACTCTACACATACCATATACCTATGGTACCACATACTATATACATACCATATACCACATACCATATATCTATGGTACCACATACTATATACATACCATATACCACATACCATATACCGCTACACATACCATATACCTCTACACATACCATATACCGCTACACATACCATATACCGCTACACATACCATATACCTCTACACATACCATATACCGCTACACATACCATATACCACATACCATATACCTCTACACATACCATATACCTCTACACATACCATATACCGCTACACATACCATATACCTCTACACATACCATATAACTCTACACATATCATATACCACATACCATATATCTATGGTACCACATACTATATACATACCATATACCACATACCATATACCGCTACACATACCATATACCGCTACACATACCATATACCGCTACACATAGCATATACCACTACACATACCATATACCTCTACACATACCATATACCTATGGTACCACATACCATATACCACATACCATATATCTATGGTACCACATACTATATACATACCATATACCACATACCATATACCGCTACACATACCATATACCGCTACACATACCATATACCGCTACACATAGCATATACCACTACACATACCATATACCTCTACACATACCATATACCACATACCATATACCACATACTATATACATACCATATACTTATGGTACCACATACCATATACCACATATCATATACCTATGGTACCACATACCATATACCACATACCATATATCTATGGTACCACATACTATATACATACCATATACCACATACCATATACCGCTACACATACCATATACCGCTACACATAGCATATACCACTACACATACCATATACCTCTACACATACCATATACCTCTACACATACCATATACCGCTACACATACCATATACCACATACCATATACCACATACTATATACATACCATATACTTATGGTACCACATACCATATACCACATACCATATACCGCTACACATACCATATACCTCTACACATACCATATACCTCTACACATACCATATACCACATACCATATACCTCTACACATACCATATACCACATACCATATACCTCTACACATACCATATACCACATACCTCTACACATACCCCAGAAGGTTAAGGGAAGGAATCTTAAATATTATAACAAGCACACTTTTAATTTTCTCTGCTGTAAGTGGAACAGTATCATGTTTGGCCTTGTGTACCAGGATAATAATCTAGTTTCTTTTATTTATTTTTTTCTCTCTTTATCTCTTGTTCACACTCCAGTCCAGTTGGCGGCGCTAATCCACCTTTAAGTTGGTTTGCCAACCGCCAAATAAACCCTAAAGAGGAAGAAGAAGAAGAATAACTACCTGTGTTCCTGCGCATGCGTCGTAGTAACTGTAGCGGAAGCGGCATTCACAGCTGTCTGACACTGAATGAGAACGCACTGATTTCGGCTCCAAAAATGATGAAATTTATCCCTAAACTGCTGCTGCTAGCGCTGCTAGCCTTCCCGGCGACCCTCCTCGTCAAAGGTACGTATTTCACGCAGCTGCGGCGCGGTTGGTAGAGGAAGAAAGGGCACCGTTGTTTAGTTAGCTTTAAACATGCTAGTGTTAGCTGCGCGGCTAACTACCGTTAGCTGCCGTGGGTACGAAGGAGAAGGCCGTTCTCCCTTTGACATGTGCTAGCTGAAAGTATATAAATGAGACGCTTTTCACTCGTTTAGGGCAGTTATGAAGTGTTTACACGTAGCGTCTCTTTCTCTGAATGTTTAATTGTTAACATATATGATACACAGTTCGCTACGTGCAGTTTACCCACCTGCTTAGACTGACGTGTCCTTAGCTGTTAGCCGCGAAGCTAAGTAGCGCTGCTAACTGTCAGTCTGCCTCCTGGACACACAACACATTATAATCAGTGGTGTAGTCTACGTGATACGCAGGTATACGCAGTATACTCACTAAGAAAGCTCCAGGATTTCCATATACCCAATTAAAAATGCGCCATGACCTACAACAACATACTTTCCATCATCTTTTTGACATATTTTGAATTGTCATGTGTTTTTTTCTTTACATAGGCTAAATAAAAAAGGTATTTCAGCTGTGAAGTGGTGCATTAAAAGTGTATCAAAATGCAGGAAATTAAGTCTTTGACGCTCTAAATTTCCCTGGGTGAGGACACCCAGACCCCACGCCTCAAAGTCCCATTCTGACCCATACAGTACAGTATGCCCACTACAATACATTAGACCACACCACTGGTTATACTCCTTTTTAAATTAAGTCTAAACGCTCAATTAACTACATTATATTGTCAGTAATCAATGCCTCAATGCCTTTATAAGAAGTTGTAATAAACTAGCTAATGTGGAATGTTGTTAGCGATAAAGGTCCAATATTTTAAAAGTGAGAAATCCATGTCTTGTTTGATTATAAAGCAGGACGAGGTGAACACGCTTAAATCCACAGAGAAACGCACACGGCCCTTTAACCTTTTAAAAATGAGCCGTGAGGACTTCCGTACTAAGTATTTGTGACATATTTCAAGTTTCAAGAGGTTTATTGTCATGTGCACAGTAAAGACAACTTACACCATGCAATGAAAAGCTTGCTTTGCCTGTCTTCCTTACACAACGAATACAAAAGATAAAAAATACAATAAAGCTAAAACGAACAATAAAAAATAGTTTGAAAAAAGATTGAAAATGTATAAAGTGCACTTTGCCTAGGAAGGTGTGTGTGTGTGTGTGTGTGTGTGGACTAGAGTCTAGGAGGGGAAGATGGGAGTGTGTGTGTGGACGAGACTCTAGGAGGGGAAGATGGGAGTGTGTGTGTGTGTGGACTAGAGTCTAGGAGGAGAAGATGGGAGTGTGTGTGGACTAGAGTCTAGGAGGGGAAGATGGGATGTGTGTGTGTGTGTGTGTGTGTGTGTGTGTGTGTGTGTGTGTGTGGACTAGTCTAGGAGGGGAAGATGGGAGTGTGTGTGGACGAGAGTCTAGGAGGGGAAGATGGGAGTGTGTGTGGACGAGAGTCTAGGAGGGGAAGATGGGAGTGTGTGTGTGTGGACTAGTCTAGGAGGGGAAGATGGGAGTGTGTGTGGACGAGAGCCTAGGAGGGGAGTGTGTGGGGATTCTAGGAGGGGAAGGTGTGTGTGTGTGGGGAGTCTAGGAGGGGAAGGTGTGTGTGTGTGGGGAGTCTAGGAGGGGAAGGTGTGTGTGTGGACTAGAGTCTAGGAGGAGAAGATGGGAGCGTGTGTGTGTGTGTGGACTAGTCTAGGAGGGGAAGATGTGTGTGTGTGTGTGTGTGTGTGGACTAGGAGGGGAAGATGGGAGTGTGTGTGGACGAGAGCCTAGGGGGTGTGTGTGTGTAGTCTATGAGGGGAAGGTGTGTGTTTGGGGAGTCTAGGAGGGGAAGGTGTGTGTGTGGGGAGTCTAGGAGGGGAAGGTGTGTGTGTGGGGAGTCTAGGAGGGGAAGGTGTGTGTGTGTGTGGGGGGGAGTCTAGGAGGGGAAGGTGTGTGTGTGTGTGTGGGGAGTCTAGGAGGGGAAGGTGTGTGTGTGGGGAGTCTAGGAGGGGAAGGTGTGTGTGTGGGGGGGTCTAGGAGGGGAGGAGTGTGTGTAGGGGAGTCTAGGAGGGGAAGGTGTGTGTGTGGGGGAGTCTAGGAGGGGAAGGTGTGTGTGTGGGGGAGTCTAGGAGGGGAAGGTGTGTGTGTGGGGAGTCTAGGAGGGGGGAGGTGTGTGTGTAGGGGTGGGGTATTTGAGTGTCCAGCAGTCTGATGGCCTGTGGATAGATTATTATTATATTGTGATTTCACAACTATACTTTATAATAAGAAGTGATGTGTGCTGTGCCGAGGCCTCAGAGTGTATCTTGAGTTATGGGACGTGTCTACTGGCAAGCTTAACTTCCACGCTTCCTATTCATTGTCTGTGTAAGCCGCAGAGCAATGCATTCTGGTAGAAGCGCTGCCCGCTCCTCATTTTTACATAAAGTTAAATGTAGGCTACTTCTTTTGCAAATCAGGGGCATCCAGCATGACTTGCCGCCTCTTTTAAAAACACACAAAAAAATCTGACCATTGTCAATCTAAAATGAAGACAGATTCGGCAGCTGCAAAGCTGGCAGGCCTTCGTCTGCATTTAGTGACAGACTAGAACACGTGTAGTGAAGAATTGCATCCTGTCACGTTTTTAGGATTGCCTTTTGTACCAAATTATCTGTTCTCGTGACATCGCCATATGTCAGCATGCACATGTTTGACCTGAAGCCCAAGATGAAGAAGTATCTGTACTCCTTCTTTAGCCTCCTTCTCTATAACTGGGGGTAAAGGAAGAGGCCACAGTCATTATCTATTTTATGTCTTTGTCCCTGTAATGAGTAGACCTTCCAATCAAATCTCCCATCAACTCCCAAGTCCCGCCCCTACATCCTTTTTCATGTGGCAGTGTTTTTGAACCACACATGAAAATTTTGCCCGTGTGTTTGTGACCATTTCTTTGCCTTGCTCAGTGGGACTGGGCGTGGATCGAGGGCGTAGGTTTGTTTCAACATTGGGGGGACACACACACATTATAACTGGGGCATCCTCCCCCAGAAAAACTTTGAGCCTCAAAAACTTCATGTCCTGCATGCTGGTGAATTTTTATGCACCAATTGTTGCTCTGTTTTACCTTTCCCAGTGCACTTACGCAGCTTTATTTCACCAAAAACAAGACATGCGCTGCGAGGCTAAGATGCTACGGTCAACTGTAGGGGTGTCTGAAATTGTTGGGAAACATATTTACAGTTAATAAGGATATAAACATGTTTTGAGCCTCCTAAATGAAATTATTTTGCCTCTTTTGGGGAGCGGGTTGTCTTTCATATTTTTTTGAGGGGGACAAATTACCTCTTAAATAAATGTAAGACAAAGGTTGGCCAATTACTTCATGTCCTGTGATAAGGTCCAGGAACTTTGGACAGGGATACATGATAACCTCTGTGGGATTACAGGGACCCAGGTTCAGTCAGCTTGAGATTATTTACTCTGGGAGACGGGTCAATCCTAAAACGGGATGAATAAGCACATAAGAAGCTGGGTCCAGTGTAGTTTAAAGGTCCCATGACATGGTGCTCTTTGGATGCTTTTATATAGACCTTAGTGGTCCCCTAATACTGTATCTGAAGTAGGTTGGGCGGTATCCAAATTTTGATACCGTCAGACCTCCTCCCTATTTTACCGTGGTATACGGTATTACCGTGACTAATTAAAAATTATGATGTAAGGCTCAGACGGCGTCACCAAACGCACTGTTCAGAAGCTGAATACCAAACACAAACACTGAACCAATAATAACATAACAACAACTTACAAAAAACGACTTTCTCCTCCACAGTGTCACGTGATGACAACCACACGTAATTATATAAATTATATTTTGTGGAGTGCAAGCGGGGCAGACGCAGACGTGTGCTGGGGGGCAACTGCTGCCGGTTGGCGAGGAAAATCCCGTCTTCCTCCACAGCATGGTGTTGTCACATGTCTGAGTGGGGTGGTGATGACGAAGGGGGTTTTGTACGTTAATGTTAATCACGAAAACGAACCCTGATGTTCCATCAGGGCCGATGGCGAGCGCCCAGGATCTGATGGAGGACGAGGAGGCCGAGGCTGTGGAAGACGACGTTGTGGATGACGTGAACGCTGACGCCGAGGCGGAAGACGAAGACGACGAGGCAGAAGTGGAAGACGACGAGAACGTGGAACTGGTGAGTGACTGAAGCGGGATTTTTAAAAGCCGGTACTAGGGTTGGGCGATGTCTCCTAAATTGGTAGTTGACGATGGTTACAGTAAAACATCGTGATGGACGATGATATCGTCGTCGGGCCTGGGAGGGGGGAGGGGGGGGGGTTAGCGGTAGCTTTACATAAATATTTTTTCCTACTACTATGGGCCAACAGTTAACATAGAAACGATTAGAGATACATTTAAATGCCCTCTGTAAATGGTGCCCTGCTGGTAGGTTTTACAACGTGACCTACTTTCACTTAACTACGGTGCAGTAAAGTCAATCAGATGTCCTGATCTGCGTAACGACAGTACAGTGGGACGTTTGCCTTCAACAGAGCGACAGTAATAACCTAACATACCATCATTACTGAGTTTAAACTACATTCACTGTTATGTTTGCACTGAATAACGCATTCAATAAACAGAAACATAACTCTTGCAGCGCACATGAACAGATGCGCAATATTAGCTCACACATAAAATAGCACCCTCGTGAATTAGCCTACTGTTGCTAACGTACATTCATAAATCCTGCATAACATCGTCCCGTACCTACAGGACCTCAGACTTACTTATTGATGCGCACACAGACAGTAGTGTCGGCAAACTTAGTCCAATGAGGGGAGAAAGGAAAGTGTGATAGCGCTCCACTTTTAACGCTTTTTTCTCTCTCGCTCGAGACCGCTGTGTCCAACGTTAGAAGGTAGAGCGAGCTACAACCGACTGGGAGAGAGAGAGAGAGAGAGAATGTATCACTACAGCCAATCTTGTCTTTGCTAGTTTAAGACCGATGCACTTGTCAATTTCCCGTCCAGCGCCCGCGACTAGGATTAGTGTGTTTGACCGGGGGGAGGGAGAAAGACACATCACGATGGTTGCTCTCCATCGTGATGTCGGGCAGCCATCACGATGGACGATGATATCGTCCATCGGCACAACCCTAGCCGGTACACACCAACCAGACGGCCGACCCTCGGCAGAAAAGCCTGTCGAGATTAGGGCTGTCAACGAATATTCTAAACTCGAATATATATTCGAATAGTTAAAAAAAAAAAAAAAAGAAGAATTTCGAAGGTGAAAATTTAATATTCGAATAAAAAAAGTGGAAAAAAACCGCTCGAGGTAGCAGAGGCTGTCTGGCTGTCTGCTTTGCTAGCGCGCCTGAAAGCCGTTGCATACTGGACGCAGCCCAGCTGGAGCATACAAATGTGACATCATGAGATCGCCGTGACTGTTTATACCTGCGCTGGTGGTGGAGACACTAGCTGCAGTCTTCTCCTGAACAGAGGTGGCGCTAATGAGCAAAGGCTACCAACGCTGCCCTTTCTACGGACTAGAAGAAGAAAACGGTACACAACGTCAGAACTGGCAGCAGCGTTGCCGTCAATGCTTCGATTTGATTCAATGAGCTACTTCATCGGATCGAGCCTTTCATTCACCATAAAATAACTCATCTTAACCCGGTAAGGTTTACCAGAGAGACCTGCAGTCACTCTGAGAGTCCTGGCATCACGTTGTCGGCGAACTCGTTCAGGCTTCCTGTTTCCACTTTGTCGCGCGCCGCTGAAAAAAAAGAGCCGTGCGCGATCTCGGCTCGGCCGGACGTCACGATGTCGCGCGCCACCTTGGATGCACGCGCAACCAGAGTTTGAATAGTTCGAATATTCTGTGTTATTTTAGAGGGAATATTCGAACGTCATTTTTGAGCAATTTTGACAGCCCTAGTCGAGATGATCAGTCGCGTCCCAGAGGTCCAACAAAAACTGCCCCGGGACACACTGAGGCGACACCGACTTGAGAAACGTTAAAACGTCTCCATAGCAGCAGGCGGAGCTAATCTGTGTTGTCGCCCAAGAAATGAAAACCAGGCAGCTGATTGGACGAACGCGTCACATGGGGGTTTGTTTTCTCCGGAAATTCAAAGCCAGACTGTCGTGGCGGCTCGTTCAGAATACGATATCTCATATCTGACTAAAATAGTTCACCGAAAAAACCTGTTTCTGAAAACATTTAAAGAGAGAAATAGGCTGCGATGCAGTTGCTGAATCTGTCTTCATTTCAGATCAACAAATTTTCAACAACAAAATCAACAGATTTTCGTCAGATTTTTATTTTGTGAGGGGAAAGATAATTGTGTAAACAAGTAAGGATATAACCTCAGTAGGGCTGCCACCTCTTAGTCGATTAGTCGGCTAATTGTCGTTTTGGTCTTAGTCAACTAAGATTTCTTTAGTCGATTAGTCATTTTTTATGCTTTTTCATGCTTAATTACTCATTTCCAAGAAACTTCTGAGCACATTTATGGTAAACACAAGATTTAAAGTGGTGCTTTTGCAGGATTAATTGTGGAGAAACTCAGTTTTACAGATGGTTAATTAACTACATTTATATTGTGCTTTTCTAGTCTTAACCACCTCTCAAAGAGCACAGCTCTGTCAATTAAATCAACTAATCGATTAGTCGACAAAATCCTATAAGTGTTAGTCGACTAAGAATTTTTTTAGTCGAGGACAACCTTAACCTCAGAGTATTACATACAATCCTAAAATGAGAAATTAAACTTCTGTCTATGTGTCTGTCTGTGGGTCTAGACGGAAGAAAAAGAAGATGAAGAGGAAGAAGCGTTGGTTGGAGAGGTGAAAGCTTCCCCCAACGCTGACACCACCATCCTGTTCGTCAAAGGCGACGGTAAGTCTTCTGAACTGTAAATGGTAGCGAAGGCGACATGACTAACTATGATGTCACGAGAACCGGTACTTCAGTACCAACTCTGTACCAAAATTCTGGAAACGTGCCGGTACTCATTTTTCCACAGTACCGTAAGTACCGGGAGATGCAATCCATCTGCACCTGACCAGTATATATACAGTACAGGCCAAAAGTTTGGACACACCTTCTCATTCAATGCGTTTCCTTTTTATTTTCATGACTATTTACATTGTAGATTCTCACTGAAGGCATCAAAACTATGAATGAACACATATGGAATTATGTACTTTAACAAAAAAGTGTGAAATAACTGAAAACATGTCTTATATTTTAGATTCTTCAAAGTAGCCACCCTTTGCTTTTTTTTGATAACTCTGCAAACCCTTGGTGTTCTCTCAATGAGCTTCATGAGGTAGTCACCTGAAATGGTTTTACCTTCACAGGTGTGCTTTATCAGGGTTCATTAGTGGAATTATTTCACTTATTAATAAAAAAGCAAAGGGTGGCTACTTTGAAGAATCTAAAATATAAGACAACTAACATCTGCCCCCTGTATTTTAAGGAAGAACATTTATTTATTTACGATACATTATTCATTCACAAAGAAAATTGGTGTCCTTCCTAATTTTTTTAATTAAGGCATTAAGATCAATTTCCAAAAGATGATTTTTGTTTTTTTGTTTTATTTTTTTTATTCCTCTTTTTAGTCAACTTTAGCGTGGGTGTATTCACTTATGCCGAGCACTGTATAATCTGAAAAAAGGCAGAATTCTGAATATCCAATATGCTGTTTACATGACCTGTGTCACATTCAGAATATTGTCATATTCTGAATATTGGTGTGCATGCAAACGTACTCGGTGTAGTACTCATAACCTCGATACTCGCTTCACGGAAAACTTCACCGGGATTTCTCGAAAAGCGCGCTTCGTAGCATCGGCACAGAACGTAACATCACTAGTAAATGGCAGTAAACTAAAAGACAATATTTTAGGCATGCAACAGCAGAATGAACTCATCCTCTTCTCTCCAGACTTCCCTGCCAACAACATCGTCAAGTTCCTGCTCGGCTTCACCAACAAGGGATCGGAGAACTTCGTCGTGGAGTCTCTGGATGCTTCTTTCCGTTACCCACAGGTACAAAAACTTCTAATAAAACATCTCTGATGTCAGCTTGTTAAATGTAAATATTTTTTGCTGACCGTAAACTAAATATCTTTTGAGTTGTGGACAAAAAAAAAAGACATTTAAGGAAGTCGTCTTGGGCTTTGGGAAGCACTGACCCAGACAACTAGAGATGGACCAATACCAGTATCGGTGCATCCCTGACAAAGATAGAAATCGTATCCCATCCATACAGGGATAGCAGTATACAGCTGTTAAAACCTACTAGAATATATGTATTTTTTTAACACACTGGTATTAGATCTGTACTCCGTATCGGCCGTTCTGCAAGTTCAAGAATCGGACTCTGTATCTGGAAGGAAAAACTGTATCAGATAGTGATGCACCGATGTTAAAATTGTGGCCAATACAGATATTAATATTGCTGTTATGGCCGATACCGATATTTACCGATGTCAATATCTCTGTATAGAAAACAAATTTTTTTATGATAATCAAATAAAGAACTATTTTCCGAAAACGCATTTTTCTTATTTTACTTTTGTGACGTATTTTCCGAAATGACCGATATTGAGCACCTTTACCTGTGTGCAAAATATGACTGTCATCAGATTTTCAGAAGAAAACATTAATATTTATATAATTATATATATAATTTGACATCGAACCGATACAGATGTGTTAAAAAAAAAAAAGACCATATCGGCTGATATTATATTGGTGGCAGATATATCGTGCACTGCTAGTATCGGAACATCTCTACAAACAACTAATCGATTAATGGAGCAAATAATTAGAGATGGTCCAATACCATTTTTTGCTTCCCGATTCCGATACCTGAACTTGCGTATGGGCCAATACAGAGTACCGATCCAATACCAGTGTGTCATATATTTTATTATGTTTTAACAACTGTATACTACTATCTCTGTATGGATGTGATATTATTTCTATCTTTGTTGTCGGTCTGGCTCAGGTTAAATTCTTTGTAAAAAATGAACAAACTCAAACAATGAACGCCCCAGAACTTACGTTTATTATCCAGTCAGTTATAACGGAAAAAGAACATAAATAAACTACTTTAACGTAGATTTTCTTCAGGGCTTTATTACGTGGTATCGGATCGGTGCATAAACTCCAGTACTTCCCGATACCGATAACAGCGTTTAAGGCAGTATCTGAGCCGGTACCGATACCAGTATCGGTATCGGACCATCTCTACAAATAACCGATTAAACGACAATGAAATGAACCGTTAGTAGCAGCCCTAAACACACTTCTAAACCACTTCCCTCCTATGGCACAAGAACGAGCACCAACTCTGCGTCGAGTGACATTAGTACAGGAACGTGACGAATGAGCAGGTCTGTGCAGCTCTTGTCTAACTGCGGCTCTGTCTCCTCCCTCTCAGGATTACCAGTTCTACATCCAGAACTTCACCGCTCTCCAGCTCGGCATCGAGGTTCCCGGCGGCAGACAGGCCACCTTCGAGTACTCCTTCGTCCCCGCGGAGCCAATGGGAGGGCGGCCGTTTGGACTCGTCATCAACCTCAACTACAAGGACAGCAACGTAAGGAGAAGGGGGGGGGGAAAAGTATGATTTTTAAAGACAAATCACCTACTAGTAGAGATGCACCGATAGACCGGCCGGTGATTGGAACTGGGCGGTTTTTCACGTGATTTCATGGTACCTATGATGAAATAAAACAATATATAGAACTGCCACTGTTTGCATGTTTTGTGCAACATGCATTCAATATGCTAATTGTAGCTATATGCTGAAGTATATTCTGGAGTGTTAAAGATTAAAATAAAAAATAACAAGAACCGTACAGAACCGAAAACCGTGACCCCAAAACCGTGATACGAACCGAACCGTGGGTTTTGTGAACCGTACCACCCCTAATTAAAACGTGACAAGATTTCTCGTCGAGGTGAAAAGTTGTCTCGTAAGGCGATGTGATGTCAGCGTGATGGAGCGTGGAATTACTATTGAAAATCCCCCTGCCACTTTTAAATCATTTGTGTGGCAACATTTTGGTTTTCCTGCGGAAATAATAAAACGGCGAAAGAGTGACAGACAAGACGAACACAATATGTAAACATTGTAAGAAAAAAAATGCCAGCTCTCTAGTTAGTAGAGAGTTGTGGTGGTGCTGTAAGTGTTTTTGCGTAGTGCTCGTGTTAGCCGCGGTATACGGCATTTTTTTCTTACAATGTTTACATATTGTGTAGGGCTGCCACCTCTTAGTCGATTAGTCGACTAATCGGTCGTTTTGGTCTTAGTCAACTAAGATTTCTTTAGTCGATTAGTCATTTTTTTATGCTTTTTCATGCTTAATTACTCATTTCCAAGAAACTTCTGAGCACATTTATGGTAAACACAAGATTTAAAGTGGTGCTTTTGCAGGATTAATTGTGGAGGAACTCAGTTTTACAGATGGTTAATTAACTAAATTTATATTGTGCTTTTCTAGTCTTAACCACCTCTCAAAGCGCACAGCTCTGTCGATTAAATCAACTAATCGATTAGTCAACAAAATTGTATAATTGTTAGTCGACTAAGAATTTCTTTAGTCGAGGACAACCTTAATATTGTGTTCGTCTTGTCTGTCACTCTTTCGCCGTTTATTATTTCCGCAGGAAAACCAAAATGTTGCCACACAAATGATTTAAAAGTGGCAGGGGGATCTTCAATAGTAATTCCACGCTCCATCACGCTGACATCACATCGCCTCACGAGACAACTTTTCACCTCGACGAGAAATCTCGTCTCGTTCTCGTGAACCCGATCCCGTGATGTGTCTCGTCTCGTGGAGTAAGCATCTCGTCACACCCCTACTGTCAACGCTACAATTAACTGACAACATAAGTTATAGAGTTACAGTTCTCAAGGACGCACGCACACGGACGCCACAGCACCGTCTCTATTTCCTTTCTCTCAATTTTTTCGCTCGTGGTGTGAAGCGCGTGTCAGCGCTATTCTCGCACATGTAGGGAACCTCGTGGAATAACCTGCAACATGTCAGCTGTTTGGACATTCTTCAGCTTGTGTGAGCAGAAGATAACAAGTTTGCAATATGCAACACCTGCAAGGAGAAAGCAGGGCGTGGAGGGACCACACCAAAAATCCCAAATCACATTGTTTTTTGTTGGATATTGGATGTGAAAATTGAAGGAAATGGTTCTAACATTGACCTTTTAGAGGTGTGCAAATTTCCCACACCAGGAGTAATTTATATAGTTCTATTTTATAGTGATCCATTATCTGTTCAACACATGTTCTATTAAAGAAAAGATAGAAAATAAATATTTGTGTGTGCTGTAAAGTGGTTAGAGAAAAAAGGAAATCGGAATCTGCTAAAATCCGTATCGGCTGGCCTAACTCATAGAAAATCTGAATCGGCCTATAAAGTTGTAATCGGTGCATCTCTACCTACTGGTTTCTACTAACGCTGGGGGGGGGGAAATCAGAGTTTTTCCTGACTCTGTAAGAATAATTGATTTGCTTGTTCAGTAAAGGCAACGAGTCTGTTACCTTATTCAAAAGAAATCTATAATGTCTATGCTCGAGTCAATTAAACCCCAATCAACAAAACTGCTTGAAAAAATAAAATATTAATATTTAAATGCACCGTAAAAATCACCGGGAGAGTCCGACACAGCCGGACTCTGGACGGTAGAACTAGAGGTGTCACTGATCTCCCGATTCAATTAGGATTATCATGTCCGTGATTCGATATCACGATGCATCTCGATGCGTCAAATCCATGTTTCTATTAAAGCCATGTAGGATATTTAATTCGTAGCTTTTCAAGCTTCAACAACAAAACATTCTGCAGTGCTCTAATACTAAATAAATTGGATACATAAAACTATACAGCACTGAGCACACGGCACTACCTGAATGTGCAAAACATAACAGAATATATAAACAGAAATGCTGTTAAGCCGACATTAAATTGTAAACAGAAATAATCGATTATGGCCCGGCTGATTATCGATGCAACATCGTCCATGTCCACGATTCGATGCATCGATTTATTAGATTAATTTCAACACCTCTAGGTAGAACTGAGATTAGTGCTCCTATTCAAGTTGATGTTCTTGAAAAGAAAGAAAGAAACTGCAGATTGTTTTTCAAGTTAACCTGATGTTTAAGGGGCAGAAAGACTGACCGGTGTCTGTTTTTACTGTTCTTATCTCACCACTATCTCACCACTCTGACCCTTCTGCACTCTTTGCCGATCTTCTCTTTCTCTCTGTTGTTGCTTTCTCCTTTCTCCCTTCTCTTGCTTCTCTTTTCTTCTTTCTCTCTGCAGGGAAACGTTTTCCAGGATGCCGTGTTCAACCAGACGGTCACCATCACCGAGAGAGAGGACGGATTAGACGGAGAGACGTAAGTTTCTGAATCTCGTTTTTTAATTTCCTCTCACTTTGGTAGGTGTTAACTCTCTATACATTCAACAAATAGACACGTAGTAGTAAACATTCAGTAGACAAATAGTGATGTAGTTTTTATGCTCCACATCTTTGGAACAAACTCCCAGAAACCTGTAGGTCTGCTGCAACTCTCAGTTCTTTTAAATCTAAGCTAAAGACCTATCTTTTTGATGTTGCTTTTCTTTAAATAATCTATTTTATTAACTTTAATTTCTTATACTGCACTGTAGGGCTTGGCGATATGGCCTAAAAATAAAATCCCCGATTTTTTCAACAAAAAAATCCAATTTAAGATTTAAATCGATTTTTTTTCTCCTACTTAAAATCAATCTGCAGATGACAAAGAAATTGATCAAAACAAGTTTTATTTTGTTTTGACTCATACACACACACACACACACACACGGGGCATGTATACCATTATGATTATTCATGCCAATTTTGTGGAAATATAAATTGGTTTGAGTGTTTTCCCTACCAGTTTTTATTTTTATTTTTTTGGGGGTGGGGTTTTATATTCAACAACAACAAAACGGATGCGTGAGATAAAGTTGTTTTCACACATAGGCCTACTAATTCACTTCTCGTTCCTCGCTAAAAGTTCAAATCATTTTAACGTTACTGCGCAACCTTGCCCCTATTTTCACCTGTTGCTGAGTAACGTACGTTAACATCCCATGATGGTCTCTTGAATGTAGCATACCTGTAGCAAGCTCCTTCGTAGCGATAAAAACAAACGTCGAAGCGGAGCTCTGTGCTACAGAGCGGCGATTGCAAGTTCTTTAAGCTGCTACAGACCTCCGTCACAGCTCGGTCGTATCAGCGGCAATTAGTAGACGTGTTGAGCTGCAAAAGAATTCCTCAACACCGGCTCTGGTGCCCCGCAGGGTGCTCCTTCAGGTCAGCTGTAGCTGGTGGTTCACTTACCGAGAATAGGTGACTCTCAGCCGGGGACAGTGCAGCGCGAGCGGCCGGTCATTTCAGCGGAGATTACGGTTAAGGAAGTAATGAAACGACTGGTTAAGAAAATAATTAATGTTAGCTAGTCCCTGTCGCTACCATGTTGTTTGTGTATCACTAAGGCAAACGCGTGGGGGGAGGGATGAGCCCTTTCGGAGCTACGGGAGCCCAGAGGAACTTCGGCGGATGTTTCATTTAAACAAATCCACGTTAGCTACACATTCGAGTTAATCGATAAAATCGATTTATCGCCCAGCCCTACTGCACTGTAACTTTTATTCATATACTGCACTGTCAATTTTATTCTTGTCTTTTAATGTTTTTAATTTGTTTTTAATTGTCTTCTAACTGCTCTTTAATGTTTTATGTAAAGCACTTTGAATTGCCCTGTTGCTGAAATGTGCTATACAAATAAAGCTGCCTTGCCTTGCCTAGACACATACTGTACAATAGACAACAATATACAGTACATATAGGCACATATCAACATAATATACAAAAATACAAATATACAAATAAGACATAATATCAAGACAAGTACACATGGAGTGGGATGTAAGGTGCAAAGTAGTGTGCAAGATGCATATTGAGTGAGTTGCCAAAGTGGGGATGGTCCCACTTATCCGCAGTTCAGTAGAACTAGAAATCCCTTCTTTTATTCCTGCATCTGTTCTATTTCTTCTTCTCCCTCTCGGACATTTATTCGTTACTTCTTCTCTCCCTCCGTCTCTCCCAGGATCTTCCTGTACGTCTTCCTGTCCGGCCTCGGGCTGCTGGTCATCGTAGGCCTTCACCAGCTGATGGAGTCCAGAAAGGTACGGCTGTTTTTAAAAAAACAAACGTCTGAACAGTGAGTTGGTTTCACGTACAGTCGTGCTCATTAGTTTAGTTTACACACCCATGCTAAAGTTGACTAAAAAGAGGACTAAAAAAACATCTTTTGGAAATTGATTTGAGTTTTATTTCAGTTAGGCTAATAGCTGTGTGGGGCTATTTTAATTCCAAAGGCCAAGGGAACTTTATCAGGATGCATAGTATCCTGGATCCATGAAATAACTGGCCTTTAAAATATAAACATCTGCCTGCCTCTATGGGAATTTAACATAGGGGTGGACTGACTTATGCCCCCTGTATTTTTAGGAAGAACGTTTATTTATTTACGATACATTATTCATTCACAAAGAAAATCGGTGTCCTTAAAGGTTGGATTTTTCCTAATTAAGGCATTAAGATCAATTTCCAAAAGATGTTCTTTTTTATTTCTCTTCTGAGAACTTATGAGCACAACTGTATTTTGTTTATTCAAGAGAAAATGATCCTCATTTAAAATGCAAAACATTCCCCTTTTTAAACTCAGGAATTAGCTAAATTGAGAACTGAAGATCCTTAGGGGAAACTTGAATTGACTTTTCCCATTATTGTTGACATTTGTAGACAAATATAATTGATACATGCATCTGTAATTTAAACGTGTCTGTGCATGTGTCTCTGTCTATGTGCATGTGTGTGAGAGTGCGTGTGTGTGAGAGAGAGAGATGTGCTTTATGCCAATGGCCCATGATTTTGTATATGTATTTAACTGCATCTCTTATATTAATGTCCCTGTGAATTGTTCCCTGTGCGTGAACAGAGGAGGCGTCCCGCTCCAAAGGTGGAAATGGGAACTTCTAGCCACAATGACGTTGACCTGAGCTGGATCCCCCAGGAAACACTCAACCAGATCAGTACGTCCCTCTCCTCCACACACACTCGTCCGCTCGCGCACCAGCTTCTGTGTTCTTTTTTATCGCTACACTTCTGTTCAATGTTCCCTTTGTTTTCAGTTCACTATGAAAACCCAACGTTCAGAGACTTCAAATCAAAGTACAACTGTCTTAACATGTCTTATTGTAGTGGAGCTACTACAGATTTGTGTGTTTTTTATTATCAAGTATCAAATATGGAAAGCTGGCGGTGAATGTGTTGACTCATTTAGATCTGATTTTTACAAAGTCCTGAAAGATGAAATCTTTTCATCTTGTCTGCTAAGACCGTCGTGTAATTGTGACCTGGAGCGCTGCAAACATATTTCCTGATCAGTCCCTCCAGAAAAACGCGATTATGCGATCACATAATTCAACGCATAATCAGCTAAAGTCCGCATATTGATGCACATTTTTTCAAATATGCTGCATAAATTGCAGGTTTTCGCGCAAAATATGCGGGGCTTGGATGATTTCATAATCCCTGCATTTTTGTCCCATAATATACAGTACAGGCCAAAAGTTTGGACACACCTTCTCATTCAATGTGTTTCCTTTTTATTTTCATGACTATTTACATTGTAGATTCTCACTGAAGGCATCAAAACTATGAATGAACACATATGGAATTATGTACTTAACAAAAAAGTGTGAAATAACTGAAAACATGTCTTATATTTTAGATTCTTCAAAGTAGCCACCCTTTGCTTTTTTTGATAACTCTGCAAAGCCTTGGTGTTCTCTCAATGAGCTTCATGAGGTAGTCACCTGAAATGGTTTTACCTTCACAGGTGTGCTTTGTCAGGGTTAATTAGTGGAATTATTTCCCTTATTAATAAAAAAGCAAAGGGTGGCTACTTTGAAGAATCTAAAATATAAGACATGTTTTCAGTTATTTCACACAGGAATCACTTTTTTTTTTCTCTTTTCATCAAACCGCAATTTTTACGCATTAAATTGCATAAATATCATATAGCATATTCCCTCGCATTGTTTAAGAAAACGTGCCACATAATCAAGGATTTTTGCCCCGCAACAATCACAAAAAACTCACGCATTTTTCTGGAAGGACTGCCTGATAAAACTATGGCTGCACGATTATGGCCAAAATGATGATCACGATTTTTAGTTTACATTTGAAGTTTGTAGCACAACAGAACAATATCTTCTTTAAACCAGCAAAAGGTGACAGAATTCTTCACAGAATGCCGAGGAAACCGCTTAATGATTTAAAAAAAACAAAAACAAAAAAAACGTTCCTCCCGATAACCCAGAACGGTGTTTGTTGGCGCTCAGACGTTTTTAGGTCCGTTGACGTTTCTTCCCTTCCCACAGAAGGAGCTGCTGTGTGTGTGTGTGCAGGTGTCTCTGTTCCCTTCCTGCTTCACCTGCTCCTGTATGAACTGCAGCCTTCACTGTGCATGAGGATCACTCACTCTTTTCTCTTTCTTTCTTTTTCTCTGCCTTCTTCGCTGTCATGTTTTCCTGCGTCTTCAGTGCAGAGTCGCAGAGGTGAGGTCTTGTGTTTGTGTGTGTCTGTCGGAGTGTACTAAAATCTAAATGCTGTGCTGATGTTGGAGTGTTGATTCCCAAATGAGTGCGCTCGCTAAAAGTACAGATGCTCTGATTCATCAAAGTGTTTCAATAGTGGGCGCCTGGTTACCTCACCTGGTAGAGCACGAGCCCACATATATAGAGGTTCGCTCCTCGACGCAGAAGCCGTGGGTTCGAATCCGCCCTGCGGCCCTTTGCTGCATGTCGTTCCCCCCCCTCTCTCTCTCCCCTTTCATGTCTTCAGCTGTCTTCTATATAAATAAAAGCCTAAAATGTCTAGGGCTGTGCTCTATTTGAAGAAATTCTTAGTTGACTAACAATCATTCAATTGTATCGACTGATCGATTAGTTGATTTAATCGACAGATCAGTAAATCTGAGTTTCTCCTCAAAGAGTCATGCTAAAAGCGCCACTTTAATTCTTGTGTTTACCAGAGATGTGCTCGTACGTTTCTTGGAAACATGAAAAAAAAGCATCAAACATGACTAATGGACTAAAGAGATCTAAGTTGACTAAGACCAAAACCACCGATTAGTCGACTAAGGGGGAACAGCCCTAAAAATGTCCCAAAAACAATATTTAAAAAACAAAAAAAAACAAAGTTTTTTAATAGTAAAAAAACGAAACCTGAGCAATCAGTCTACCGCTCCCATTCAGTTTGAGAAAAAGCATTCGGAGCATCTCTACTTTGAATGACTGACATCTCCCTCATTCTCCTTTTTGGAAGTTTAGTTGCATCTGTGTTCATCTCTTTCACGGTCCGATCACACCAAAACGTGTCTCTGTGAAATCATCTGCATGCGTTTGTGTAATAATTTTTGGACAGTGTTTCTTTTCTGAGCTACAGTGAAAGAATAGTAGGGCTGGGCGATATTCTTGACCAGATACTTTGATGTTGATATCGCGACGATATTGTAGGATTGACAATTGGTGCTTTCACAAAATATTATTTGCACAATAAGATTGTTAATGAACAATCTTTTAGACCTGTCGATTTAATGACCACCGGTAAGTGTATAAAGGCAAATAATACAATAGCAAGAACAGTCTCAGAGAATTACATAATTTTGCTCTAATGCAGCCTTTAAAACCAGGACAAGACAACACTTACCATATTACAATATCCAAAATCTAAGATGATATATATTCTCATGTCATGATATTGATATATCGATCTATTGCCCAGCCCTAATGAAGAATAATAATAACTTTGTACTAGACTGACTTGATTCTTGCATGGCAGGAGGACTGTAAGTGCAGTTCCCCAATCAGTAGTCGTGTTTCCATTCGCATATACCACATGTGTCAAACTCAAGGGCCAGATTTAGATCTGGCCCGTAATATCAATTTGGGTTCACAATCAATTTTGACTTGCTAAATTCTCTGATGGCTAAGGAACTCTTTTGATGACTTTTGTAGGGCTTCATGTCAAAAAAATGCGGCAAGAAGCGTACAAAAATGTCAGAGAAGGCAAAAAAATTACAAAAAGGTGACAAATGTCTAAGAAAGCCACAAAAAAAAAGTCTGAACAAAAACAAACTTTAAAGTCTGGCCCTTGGTGCGATTCTCTTTTTCCAGTGTGGCCCTTAGTGAAAATGAATTTGACACCCTTGACACATACTGTATGTTTATGCATTTTAAAGTACGGCATTAAGAAAAGCTGTATGGAAACGGCAAAATTGATAAAACTTCCTCAATTACAAACGGTTTGTATGCTTGCTTGATGTGTGGTTTTTTTTTTGGCCTTTGTGGAAAAAAGAGTTGATGCTAAAAGTGATGTGGAAACTCTGAGTTAGTTATGACCATAGACTGTATAATATTAATGGACAAAGCATCCGGTTCGGCGAAGTGCCTTAAACCTGAATTCCAGCAGGGGGCGCCACATGCGGTTGCAAAAGTAGTTCTGTTTCTGTGGAAGTCTGCGAGAAAGTGACCCACCTCTCACTTGATTTATTACCTCAGTAAACATTTGAGTGAAACTTGAGTTTATGGTCTCACCTGCTAGTTTTAAGTCTTCTGCAACACATTATCATTTTTTGCATTATGGTCTCGGTGATTTTAAAATCGGCGCTAAAGCACGGGGTGTTTTAGGGCGTTGCTATGATGTCATTGACAGTTCGCGGCCTTATCTTATATGTAATATAACTATTGGACAAAGCTATATATTTAAACACCTAGCGAAGCTAAATCTTACTAGAATCATGTAGGCTAGCTGTCAGCAGCAGTTGCATCCAGATTGCCGGTGAAAGTGTCTAAGCAGCGTTGCCAACTCTCAGCTAACGTCGCAGTCAGATAGCACCCAACAGTCTTTGGCTCCTCGCTCTCTCCTCCCTCTCTCGTCTAAAATCCTCACATCTGCAACACGGATGGCTGACTCATAGCAGATCTCCATAAACCAACGGGTGACGTCACACATGCTCTGTCCATTTAATATTATACAGTCTATAGTTCTGACACAGTCAACGTTTAACTCGCAGGACTGGTCAGCTGTTTCCTGTCTGTGTCCTCCCGCACATTCCCTCAACGTGTCTCCGTGTCCAGACAGCATGAAACACGGCCGATACTGGCTGACATTATGTGTGTGTGTGTGTGTGTGTGTGAGACATTTCAAAAGTTTTCTTGACAAACGAACGGAAACACGACTACTTACTTTGAAAAGTAAGTGCCCCCCTCAGGGCCGGTGTGACCAGGAGAAATGATTACAACCATATTTATACAGACTTTGTTTTTACAGTCAGACTTTGACCCTGTTTACACGTACATGGTTATTTTTACAAACTGAGACATTTCCCTTCGTTTGTTTCCCTTTGTTTACACGCTAACGGAGAATTCTCCTCTGAATCCGAGTCTTTCTAAAAACTCCGTCCAGAGTGCAGACTTTTGAAATCTTCGTTTGCTCGTAAACTGAGACAAACGGAGGTTTAGGGCAGCCGAGAGAGAGAGAGAAAGAGGAAGTGATTGGTTGCTGTTGTTGCTATTTTCTGGATTCTGATTGGCTATAACGTGGGCTTGAGCTTCTCGTTACACCGCCACCTACAGGTCTGGCGTGCTCTTGGCTGCATTGACGGCATATATACACATACAGTACAGGCCAAAAGTTTGGACACACCTTCTCATTCAATGTGTTTCTTTATTTTCATGACTATTTACATTGTAGATTCTCACTGAAGGCATCAAAACTATGAATGAACACATATGGAATTATGTACTTAACAAAAAAGTGTGAAATAACTTAAAACATGTCTTATATTTTAGATTCTTCAAAGTAGCCACCCTTTGCTTTTTTGATAACTCTGCAAACCCTTGGTGTTCTCTCAATGAGCTTCATGAGGTAGTCACCTGAAATGGTTTTACTTTCACAGGTGTGCTTTGTCAGGGTTCATTAGTGGAATTATTTCCCTTATTAATAAAAAAGCAAAGGGTGGCTACTTTGAAGACTCTAAAATATCAGACATGTTTTCAGTTATTTAACACTTTTTTGTTAAGTACATAATTCCATATGTGTTCATTCATAGTTTTGATGCCTTCAGTGAGAATCTACAATGTAAATAGTCATGAAAATAAAAAGGAAACACATTGAATGAGAAGGTGTGTCCAAACTTTTGGCCTGTACTCTATATATACACACATACACACATGTCAATGAACACTTTTCTGAAAACTGACAGCTGTGCACGATGTTATTTTTGAAAACCCGAGAGGTTGAAATGTCCGTTTTTATAAAAATAGCCGGCCATGTGTAAACATAGCATTAAGAACCTGTGAACCTTTTTTTTTTTCTTCTTTTAACCTAATTCCAAGCAAATCAAAGTGAAGGTGTCTCGTCGGGTGTGTTTTGTCCCATCAGTCACGCTCTGTGTTTGTGCTTCTCCTCCAGACAAGGCGTCTCCCAAAAGATCTCCTCGCAAGAGGAACCAGAAACGCTCGGCCGGCTCGGACGAGTGACGGGCGCCAGCGACACCACGGCGGCAAAAACTTCATCCGATCGTCTACGTGGGAGGAGGAGGAAGAAGAGGGGGGAGGAGGAGGGAGTGAGAGGGGCTTTTGAGCGCACTCTGCCCTCTCACCTGAGGAACTTTAACCAGTGCCAGGCCCCGAGATGGCTGGCTCTCTAGTTTCATCTTAAAAACTGTTCCCCACACATACACAGACACAGACAGACACACACACACACACACACACACACACACACACACACACACACACACACACACACACACACACACAGAGAAACACACACACACACGAGGGAAAGCAAATAATCATCCTAAAACAGGTGTGTTGGGTTTAAAAGGCACGTGAGGACTTTTTTTCCTCTAAAGATCGTTGGTTTTCTTTCATTCTATTTGTTTGTCGAAGCGTTTTTAGTACGATAACTGCTGATGTGATCGTTGTGAGACCGTTTTTGATTGTTTGTTTGAATGTTACCTCCCACTCTGGTGTAATAGTCAAAGGAGAAAAAAAAACGCCCAAAAGATCTGGTTTTTTTAGTCTCTGAAAATCTCACGACGACTTTCTTTTTTTTAATCGTCTCATACGATGGTAAACGGGAGCTCTCTGGGCTCTCGGGCAGAATAAACGATCTGAAGAAGCAGACTTGTGATGGACATTCATCACCATTTTTCTACATTTTTTTTTTTTTTAGAACAAATGATTAATTAACATTTTGCAGATGGACTGATGATGTAACTCTGTCGTTTAGTTGCAGCTCTACTCGTGATGGAGCCACGATTGGCTGTAACAAATGCTTTGTAGATCGGGGGACCTGCACATTTCGCAGAGTCTCTCTGCTCTCCTGCGTTTTTGCTTCGCTTGTTTTCACTGTACAGATCTTAAAAGGAGAGTCTGACCCCCGGTGTCGGCTCTCACCGATTGACACACTTCTGACGCTCCTTCTCATAAAAAAGGCGACTCGGTGCCGTCCGCCGGTTTAAAATAGTAGATAATGTGACACGGCTTTCAGACTGTGAGCCATTTGTGCAGGAGCGCACGCACACACCTGCAGCAGGAGGCAACATCCCCCATTTCATCGTGTTCATATATCTGGGTGTGAAAGGCAGCATAAAGGGTGTCAAAAATAAACCTGGAACAAGCTTGCAAGAACATAACCTTTATCAGTATCTCACTGTGTGTTTTCTTGTGCCGTGTTGGCACATACGACTCCGAGCTCTGTGGTCCGAAGCTGCCTTCAAACGCGGCGAAGTCGATCGTTTTTTTTTAAGTGGTTATTTAGTCGCGCGCAATCCGTCGCTGAACCGCTCTCGACAGAAGAGGATGGATTTTGCCGCGTTCCCGGTGTGAGATTCTGCGATTGTGTTTTTTGCATTTGAACGGCACGTTTTGATAATGAGAAGCACAGCTGAAATGATGAAAACCGATTGGTCGATTGGGAGGGAAAGAAATCTATTTAAAAAATCAATTTATTGCTTTAAGTAAAAAGTGTGAAAAAATTAACCGGTTCCATTTTCTTCAACATCTATGATAGTAAATCTTTTTTTTTTTTTTTGTGGGCGGGGGGGATTTTAGAGTCCATTTTGAAAGCAGTTTTATTCAGCCTCTGGGAAACTATTTTCAGTCACTAGACGTAAAAAACTAACTTATAAAAAACACCCCAGGGTCCATCATGACTTGAACAGGGAGCCATGTAACAAATCGATTGTAGGCCTCATCATCCGGGCCACGTTCAGCTCCGACACAACCTAGCAACACGTTTTTTTTTTTTTAACTGAAATGGGGCTGGGTTGAACGCGCTGTTGTGTGCCCGTTTACAGCCACGTCTCTGCTGATTGGCTATCCCCTGGGACATGTGGCGTTATAGATGGGCCTCATTCTGAGCGAGCAACTGTGTGTTCTGAGCACAGAGAACTGTATTTTTCAAGCACGTAAAATTTACGTTTTTAAACGGGAATTAACTCTCGCAAAAAATAATAATTTCTTTTGAGCAAACAAAAAGCTGTTCCGTGCTCAATAAATGTGTTTGCATGTTTGCTATTATCCATATTAACGTGCACTAATAACCCCTCTCACACAGTTTACTCACGTGCCCTCTCCAAAACTCTTTATCTGCGCGCTGCTGTGCTCGGGTCATGTCTCTCCCTCGCTCAACTTTTTCACTCTGTACGTTAATACGGATAACCGCAAACATGCAAATACATTTATTGAGCATGCAACAGCTTTTTGTTTGCTCAAACTGAATTATTTAGTATTTTATGTGCTTGCAAAATATGGTTCCCTGTGCTCAAAACACGGTTAGTCGCTCAGGAATGAGGCACACATATATAACGGCATAGGGACCCACCAACCAAACGAGAGAGAGAACTTGACTCAAAGCGCGCTGCACGCCGTTCAGAGGAAACTGGTCGTTCTGTAGCGAGATGGTGCACGCTGTTTTTAGATTAAACGTGCCCCCAGGTCTGTGGACAGGAAATAAGTGACGAGAAATCGGCAGAGTAGAGATATAGCTGCCCTTTAACCCTGACACCCCGAACGTGTGCCTGCTTTTCTACTGTTGTGTCTCTTAACTGTGTTTACGTCTGGCTTCTCTTCTCTAGCAGCTTGTTTTAAAATCCGACCAATCATTTACCACCGAGAGAGAGGGAGAGAGGAAGTCCCTCCCCCTTCTGTGGACCATCGCAGCATCTTAATTTGTAAAACAATATCAACTGTAGTGAACGGGGAGAGACTAATAACAGTTTGGTCCTGTTTGAATTGAGCCATGGATTACACACACAATGTTCAACAGTTTAAAACCCTCTGAGGTCTGAGGGCATTTCTTTTTTTAAACTCACGTGAGGATTTTTGCATATAACTGATCTGTTTCACATCAGAACAAACTCCGCTTTCTATATAGTGCTGCCAAATGTGTTCCAGATCAATGTGTCAAGACATAATTTGGCCCCAAAGTTGAAATATTTTTATCCTTAACATGAGTTTACAGAAGTCTTGGGTTCCCACAGCGTAGCGTTATATATGAATAAAATAAAAGTAAAAGTCTAAAATGCAATGTTTTAATATTGCTTTTTGAGTAGGAGTGTTGTCAAACGTCGCTTGTCCTCAGACGGTAAAAAGATAATTTTTGCGAGTCAAGAAAGTTTGATGTGAAAAGCACTCTGTCATCTACGTCTCTCGTACAATACGCTCGCTCGCTAGCTTAGCTCTGTTCCACAGCACACTAGGGATGCACCGAATCCAGATTTTTGGGGTTCGGCCGAATACCGAATCCTCCTCCCATCCTCAGTCCATTAACACAGTAAACCCATGAATGTATGTAATGTACCTGAAGTTGCTGCATTCTGCCTGCTGTCTGGAGATTCCTTTATGCACAACTCGTATTCTTTCGGATGTTTTTGTACCAAATGTTGTAACAGCGGCCATGTTGTGTATAGTTTAGGGTCCTCGCCACCACCAGACTAGGGCTGTGCTCGATTGAAGAAATTCTTAGTCGACACTCGACACTCATTCAGTTGTATCGACTAATGGATTAGTTGATTTAATCGACAGATCTGTAAATCTGAGTTTCTCCGCTAAGAGTCATGTTAAAGCACCACTTTAATTCTTGTTTACCAGAGATGTGCTCGTACGTTTCTTGGAAATAAGTCATTCAGCATGAAAACAATCATCAAACATGACTAATGGACTAAAGACATCTAAGTTGACTAAGACCAAAACCACCGATTAGTCAACTAATCTACTAAGAGGGAGCAGTTCTACACCAGACTAATCGGCATTGAACAGATTGAACATGTAGCTGGACTTGAATGGCTTTCTTTTGACTGAAAGTTCTGCCCAAACAACAACTTTTTCTGCTCACCAGTTCCATTTCCACTTTCTCACACTCCTACTTAAACACCTTCCCGGAGACCAGCGTAGCGCTCGGTTCGGTGGAAAAAAAGTCTTACGATTCGGCAGAAACCGAACCCAAAAAGCCCAATATTCAGCCGAATCCTGGATTCGGTGCATCCCTGCAACACCTTTAACGTTCTCTCACCGGATGCGTTTTCTCAGCTGAGAAGCGAAAGAAGGAGCGAGATCCTCTTCTCGTGTGAGCAGCGTTAAATCCCGGTACCAAACGCACGGACATCGTAGCTTCGGCGAGACGTCACTCAGACGCTGTGGAGTCTCTAGTCTTCCTAATGACGCATTTTCAGTCTTATTCTTCAACATCTTTACCACAAAATGATCTTTTTAAACGGACGCCATCATCTGTGTAATCCATGGCTCAGTTCAAACTAGGGATCACGTCGTCATTTGTCTCTCTCCGTTCACTACCGTAGATAGTTTTTCCGAGTTAATGTCCCATGGCGGTCCACCGGAAGGAGATGGACTTCTCCTCTATTGAATTTGATTATTATTTGGATTGTAATAAAGAAAGTATGGACCTGGCTGAAACACTGGTGTAAATACTGGCTGACAGACACCTGAAAGCAAAAAAAAATTACTGAGCTAATTTATTTGAGTGACAGAACGGGGATCCGATGGGTGGGGGGGAGGGTGTTTTGCACGGTTTTTCTTTTTTCTTTTTTTTTATTTTACCACTAGGGGGAGACACTGACTCACTCTACACTGCAGGACTTTAGCTTTTCGAGTTCCTGTGCTGCAGAGTTTTGTCTATTTTTTGTTTTTTTGAAAGCTGTGCGTTTCTGTGAAAACCTCCGATGTTTGGACGGGAACGTTAACTGAATGTTTGAAGTCTTAAATGTTTCTGCAGATGATCCGACAGGAAACGCACACAGAACTCAGCTGATGTTGGGGTTGTTTTTTTTTGTAAGATAACGGCTGTCATTCCTAGATCCAAGCTTCAACTTTTATTTGCTATTAAATGTGCAGGAAATAAACTTTTGATGATTTGCTGTATGCCTGGTTCCTCCCGTCTTTTCTTTTCTTTCAACTGGAGAATTTAAAATGTCCCCGGGGATTTAATTAGAGCTGCAAAGATACTTTGATTAGTTCTCGAAATCAACGTTACGTCAGTCGCCAACTATTTTGATAATCTGTTTGAGTCATTCTTCTATTGAAAGAAGTAAAACTTGTCTGATGTTGGCTTGTTAAATGTGAATATGTTCTAGTTTCTGCAGCTCCCGGGACTTGTCTGCATGGATTGAGAAAAGCGACATTGAAAAACATTGTAGGAAAAAAAAGCTGAAAAGAGACGAAAAACCTTGAGAAAGTGTGGGAAAAACTTTTGGAAAAATTGCCAAGATCTTGGAAATAAACCCTCAAAAGGCGACAAAAACTCTGAAAGAAGCAACAAAAACGTCGGCAAAAATTGTCCAAAAAAAAGAAACAAAAACATGAAATGTGACAAACGTCAAAAAAAAAACTCATAAGAGAAGCAAACGTTGAAGTGCGAAAAAACTTCGGAAAAAAGCGCCCCAAACTTCTAAATAAACCCTAAAAGAAGGCGACACAAATGCAGAAAAGAAGCAACAAAAACTCCCAAAAGAAACTAAAAAAAGAGAGAGAGAAAAACTGAAATTTAAGCCCAGAACCTAAGTTTCTTCTCTGCCTCTGAGACAGTGAACTGAATATCTTTTTGAGTTGTGGACAAAACGAGACGTTTAAAGTGCCTATATTATAAAAAAAAAACACTTATGGTTTTGGGGTGTTCTTTTGTGTCTCTGGTGCTCCCAGACACATACAAACTTTGAAATAAATCCATCCATGGTGTTCTGAGTGAGATCTGGTTTCTGAATTTGTCCTGCCTTCAGTCTCCTGGTGAGCTGGTCAACATCGGCTTGGACTGTGACGTCACAGTCCGAAATGAGCTGGCTAACCACAACTGTTAGCTCGTAGCGTTAGCATTAGCATGCTAACGCTAGCATCCTACCTCGTTCTCAATAGCAAAGCACTACTACAACACACACAAGTTCACCCTAATCTTCAAAAGAACTACTTCCATGTGCTCCCTGGTTTAGAAGAAGTCTCCCAGCTAATCCTGCCTTGGAACTGACTGAAGTTGGAGAAACAGCCTTTCTTTTACTGTCTATGGAGCTAGCTGACATGATCTACATCTGAGCTACTGAGCATGTGCAAGTGCAATCAAAGATAGTACAGAAGAAGAAAAGAGGTCTCACTCTGTAGCTAAAACAGAAACCAGGTGAAAAGAGGATCTGCAGCAGTGAGAGAGAGAGAGAGCTGTGCAGTACAACATAAAATATGGTGTTTTTTGAAAATTAAACCATGTAAACCTATTCTGGTACAACCTTAAAATACAGTTATGAACCTGAAAATGAGCAGAATATGGGCGCTTTAAGGGCGTATTCTTGGGCTTTTTGGGAAACAATGATCCACATTTGAATCCATTCATCCAGAAGGTATCAACCAATGAGTAAAGGTTAGTTAACCAAGTGAAAGGGCTTCTACCGTAAGCTGTTTATTGAAAGGTGTCCTGTTTCCATTATGTGACGTGTGTTGAAACCGGTTGATCTGCTCTGTGATTGGACAAGAATTAGAAAGTGATGCACGGCTAAATATCTTGTGTATCATTTTATTTTGAGTGACAACTCAGTGGAGCTATACGGATCACTAAACGCACTGCGTCAGAATCCGATTTCATGACCACGCAAGTGTGGAAAAAAAAAATGCAGGAAATTTGACTCCCGCTCTCACAGTACACACACAGAAACAAACTTACAGCTAAAAAAACAAGGAGAGTAAAATAAAAAATCTGCTTAGAAATATTGGCTTGGATAGAACACCGTAATGTAGTAAATCTAAAATAAAACGCATCACCTTCATTATTAAGTTCACTTGTTTTTATTTTAAAGAAATTGTGAATCCGAAAACGATACACATTTTCAATTCATAGTTCATAGCACCATCACGGCGCTCATTTGGCTTTTATTTCCTTAAAAAAATATCGATATAAACAAAAAAAAATAATAATTGGGGGTGTATGCATCACTTTCAGCTGTTTTAGATTACTTAGTTAAATTACTATGTGCCGGGACACCCCTGTACCTGGCGTATTGAGCTGGCCCATGTCACGTGACAGGAGACGAGCAAATGAGCATCAACGTGCAACACAGCCAAGGCCAGCCCAGCACTACCAAGATTGGTCTTTTTTTTGAGAAATAAGAAAAGTGAAAATGTATATACTTTTGTTCATATTTAATTTATTTTATTCATATTTATGTTATTTTAATTTTGGTCTGTATTTGTCTTGTGATTTGTCTTAAAGGTATAGTGGAGGATTTTCCCGAATTTTAGAAAAGAACCGCCCTCTGTACTTTTTGAAAAAATGCACATGCTCAACCCTCTGCCTGCTCCCGAGAGGGAACGCCTATTAAACGTGTGCACGAGAGTGCACTGTTTACAAGTTGCTGTCGGCATGGCTCATACAAGCCTACTTTCCAAAAGAAGATTTGCACTTTTTCACAAATTGAGATGTTTACCGTGTGTGCGCGGTGCGTGACTTGTGCCAGGGCTAGCATCGCTAATCATAGCTTACATCAACTTTTACTAGCAGTGATTTTAAATGGATTTCTCCAAATAGCCAAACTTTACCTGTGGAGTAGAAACTTCACGACTGAGGCATCAGTGGGAAGCCCAACCTGTGCTTTTAGCGCACGCCAGCGTGTGAAATATTCTCCCAAAAGCTTCAATGCTTCAATGAATGGCTGAAACCGTAGCTCAAGCTCACCACACATATACACCTGAAAGCTAGGGACGTAAACATATCACCAGAATGATTGACAACCAGGAGGACCAATAGTCTTGATGATCCACCCGGAAAAAGAAAATCCTCCACTATACCTTTAAATGTATTAGTATTTTTACTGACAGAAATTGGCAATAAGAAATTAACAGTATCGGTATTGGTATCGATATCGATGAAAATGCAAGAAAAAGTATCGGTATCGTATCGAATCTTAAAAGTGTGGTATCGCCCATCCCTACACTGGAGCCGAAACATCTCAGCTGTTCAGTTGGACGCACGAGCCAATGAGAGAAGAGCCTGGTTTGTGCTGGAGCTGTAATCGGGCCTTAAAAGTTCGGCTGACAAGGCCCGAGCCCGACAAGTACGTTTTGATTGACAGCTTTTTAAAAGCCCAAACCCGTTTACAGCCCAACATTATTCAAATGTGCACACGCAGCTGTTTTGCCTTTTGTCAAGAATGCGTCATTTATACATTCATACAGATCTCTCGGTCTTGTTCCAGAGACAGAAACACGTCTCAAACTAAGTTATTTTTCTACTTTTTCGTTATGTGTCTGTCTGCAAGAATGCCATTTCAGTGTCAGAATGTTCTGGAGATGTGTGGCTTGTTGAAAAATGGGTCTAGTATTTACTGGCCCAAGGTGGGGCGAACCCTCTTTATGAACTATGAAAAAAGGCTCAGTCTGCCACTTTAAAAAAAAAATAAAAAATGACTCCAGTGCTGATTCTTTGGTATCAGCGGCAAAACGAGCACTTTTGTGAAGATAAATACAAGCTGGACAATTGTCCTATTAAGTTACATTGTAGCTTGTTTCTCTGACTGCAGAGATCTCGCTGGACCAATGTCAAAGATTGTTGTTCCCATCATGTCACTTAGACACAAAAACGGAAAGAAATAGGGTCCAGGTTGAAAAAAACGGTAGTTACCCTTTAAACCGTCTGAGGACAAAAGATGCACCGGCGATTCCAAGCGATGTTACGTCTAAAATTTCATTTTAGACGTTTATTTCTTATTTCATTCATATATCACGCTACTTTTGTGAACCCAAGACGTTTGTAAAACTCATTTCAAGCACCAAAACAATTGAGTGTACATCTGTTTTCACACGTGATTTGAGAAATACTGGAACAATTTTGGGCGTGGCTATACAGAGAAGCTGAGTTTGTTCTAAACATTTTGATATGAAACACAATGCGCGTTTAGATAAAGTGCGTTATATGACGCTAAAGTAGACTTTTAGCGTCAATAACAACGCCCAAGGCACCTGACCAAGCATTCGTATTTTACGAGATGGGAGTGAGAATCCACCCCGATCTCCCCTAGCTGTCCCCTAGCTGTAGATAGGAGGGGTCTCCCCTAGCTGTAGATAGGTGGGGTCTCTCCTAGCTGTAGATAGGTGGGGTCTCCCCTAGCTGTAGATAGGTGGGGTCTCTCCTAGCTGTAGATAGGTGGGGTCTCCTCTAGCTGTAGATAGGTGGGGTCTCCCCTAGCTGTAGATAGGTGGGGTCTCCTCTAGCTGTAGATAGGTGGGGTCTCCTCTAGCTGTAGATAGGTGGGGTCTCCCCTAGCTGTAGATAGGTGGGGTCTCCTCTAGCTGTAGATAGGTGGGGTCTCCCCTAGCTGTAGATAGGTGGGGTCTCCCCTAGCTGTTGATAGGTGGGGTCTCCCCTAGCTGTAGATAGGTGGGGTCTCCTCTAGCTGTTGATAGGTGGGGTCTCCTCTAGCTCTAGATAGGTGGGGTCCCCCCTAGCTGTAGATAGGTGGGCCAACGCATTTTTTGTGCATTTTTTGAGGGTTAATCAGAGACCAACTTTGCTAAAGAAGTCCACTGGGGGACCGACTACAATCATTAGATCTGAGGTAAAGTTATTCAGTAACTTCTGACACACACTCATTGATTTCACATGAATTAATTTGCGTTACAGACGGTGACGAAATCAGCCTGGCTGCTGCTGCTGCTGCACCTACATGTCTTGAAATAGCGTCACAAAGGAATTGTGTGAGTTATTTTTAGATTTAGGAATTTTACACATGACGTAGCAGGTGCTACTGTTAGTTTTTGTTAGATTGTTTGTATATGGGAGGAAGTAGTATGTAGCAATGTCCTACTGTTAAATATCAAGTTGACCTGACCTGGCTCATTCATGGCCTGTCGATCACCACGGAAACCTCCGCCCCTTCAGGCCTCTTTATCCCTCCAAACAGAGCAGGCAGAACAAAGAGAGGAGTGAAGTGAGTCTAATGGACTCGTTCGTTGTAGAACAATTGTATTTGGTCACATTAAATGTTACGTCGGAAAGTTTGATGTACTGTATATTGTTTGGTTTAAGTTAGATTGCAGAGTGAAATCCTGTTTAAAGTTAAAAGGACAAATCCAGCACAAAATGACTCTAGGGGTTAATAACAAATGAACCAAATCTACCGTTCTCTGGGATCTGTTTTCGTGCTAATCGAATGTGACCAGTTTAAGCGCAAACCGCTAATTAGCTTATAGCGCTAGTCGTCGGGGCAGAGGGTAAAGTAAAAAGAAATCTCTATTTCTACACCGCTAACAAGGCTCAAAATATCACCACACTTCCACGGTAGCATAATGAGGGTCCCTACAGTAAACCCAAGCATTGAGAACTTTGTAAGTGTACAGACAGTTTATTAAAAAGATAGTTTAGAAAGACAGTAGCGTTTACGTATACAGGCAGGCGCCATCTTGGGAAAACAGTCACGACCAGTCGAATGACTTAACGAAGAACACTTTCCTTGTGCCCCGACGACTAGCGTTAGACACTACACCTAACAGCAGGTAACGTTAGCCTACCGTTAGCTAGTTAACACTACACCTGACAGCAGGTAACGTTAGCCTACCGTTAGCTAGTTAACACTACACCTGACAGCAGATAACGTTTAGCTACCGTTAGCTAGTTAACACCACACTTGGCAGCAGGTAACGTTTAGCTACCGTTAGCTAGTTAACCCTACACTTGACAGCAGGTAACGTTAGCCTACCGTTAGCTAGTTAACACTACACCTGACAGCAGGTAACGTTAGCCTACCGTTAGCTAGTTAACACTATACCCGACAGCAGGTAACGTTAGCCTACCGTTAGCTAGTTAACACTACACTTGACAGCAGGTAACGTTAGCCTACCGTTAGCTAGTTAACACTATACCCGACAGCAGGTAACGTTAGCCTACCGTTAGCTAGTTAACACTACACTTGACAGCAGGTAACGTTAGCCTACCGTTAGCTAGTTAACACTACACCTGACAACAGGTAACGTTTAGCTACCGTTAGCTAGTTAACACTACACCTGACAGCAGGTAACGTTAGCCTACCGTTAGCTAGTTAACACTACACCTGACAGCAGGTAACGTTAGCCTACCGTTAGCTAGTTAACACTACACCTGACAGCAGGTAACGTTAGCCTACTGTTAGCTAGTTAACACTACACCTGACAGCAGGTAACGTTAGCCTACCGTTAGCTAGTTAACACTACACCTGACAGCAGGTAACGTTAGCCTAGCGTTAGCTAGTTAACACTACACTTGACAGCAGGTAACGTTAGCCTACCGTTAGCTAGTTAACACTACACTTGACAGCAGGTAACGTTAGCCTACCGTTAGCTAGTTAACATTACACCTGACAGCAGGTAACGTTAGCCTACCGTTAGCTAGTTAACACTACACTTGGCAGCAGGTAACGTTTAGCTACCGTTAACTAGTTAACCCTACACTTGACAGCAGGTAACATTAGCCTACCGTTAGCTAGTTAACACTACACTTGACAGCAGGTAACGTTAGCCTACCGTTAGCTAGTTAACACTACACCTTACAACAGGTAACATTTAGCTACCGTTAGCTAGTTAACACTACACTTGGCAGCAGGTAACGTTTAGCTACCGTTAGCTAGTTAACCCTACACTTGACAGCAGGTAACGTTTAGCTACCGTTAGCTAGTTAACACTACACATGGCAGCAGGTAACGTTAGCCTACCGTTAGCTAGTTAACACTACACTTGACAGCAGGTAACGTTAGCCTACCGTTAGCTAGTTAACACTACACCTTACAACAGGTAACGTTAGCCTACCGTTAGCTAGTTAACACTACACCTGACAGCAGGTAACGTTAGCCATACCGTTAGCTAGCAGTGGGATTTAACACAGTTAAAATGCTGACAGCTATACGGTGTAAAGGTTTGTCTCTATTTCCAACACGAGACATACCAGAGTCTGCAGCTGCTGTTGTCTGAAAAACAACACATGTTGCGTTCACTTGAAATACGCCTCGCCAGTTTCGTGCTGCATTTATTTTATTGTAAAATATCCTTTTCCCATGCAGTGGTTGTTTTGTCGTTTAGCAGGAATTTACTGGTGAAATAAGGAAGAGGCTCAACATTTATATAACTTCATATAATTTATTTATTTTTATAACTATTTGACTGAAATGGTTATCAGAAATAATTTATTTAAAAAAAGACTAAAATGTTTTGACTAAAACTTGACTAAAATGGCGAGACTTTTAGTCGACTAAAACTTGACTAACAAAAAATTCTGGCACAAGACTAAGACTAAATAAAAAATAGGTGACAAAATTAACACTAATGCAAATATCCTTAAAAGGAGAATTTAAGAAGATGTGTAAAAATGCCCTTAGACCTCAGAGGGCTAATTAGAGACCAAACTTGCTAAAGAAGTCCACTGGGGGACCCACTACAGTTATTAGATCTCAGTAAAGTTATTCAGTAACTTCTGACACACTCACTGATTTCACATTAATGAATTTGCGTACAACAATTTGCACCTGCAAGTCTTAAAATAGAGTCACAAAGGAATTGTGTTTTTAGCTTGCACGGAGAAAAGATTTAGGAATTTTACATATGATGCAGCAGGTGCTGCTGTTTGTTTTTTTAAGATTGTTTGTATATGGGAGGAAGTATGTAGCATTGTCCTACTGTTAAATATCAAGTTCCCAACTGACCTGGCTCATTCATGGCCTGTCAATCACCACTGAATCCTCCGCCCCTCGGGCCTCTTTATCCCTCCAAACAGAGCAGGCAGAACAAAGAGAGGAGTGAAGTGAGTCTAATGCACTCGTTTGTTGTAGAACAATTGTATATGGTCACAGTGAAAGTTTTTTGTATTGTATATTGTTTGGTTTAAGTTAGATTGCAGAGTGGATCCTGTTTAAAGTTAAAAGGACAAATCCGGCACAAAATGACCCTAGGGGGTTAATAAAACGTGTGTACCGAGTCGACCGTTCTCTGGGATCTGTTTTCGTGCTAATCGAATGTGACCAGTTTTAGCGCAAACCGCTAATTAGCTTATAGCGCTAGTCGACGGGGCAGAGGGTAAAGTAAAAATAAATCACTATTTCTACACCACTAACAAGGCTCAAAATATCACCACACTTCCACGGTAGCATAATGACGGTCCCTACAGTAAACACAAGCATTGAGAACTTTGTAGGTGTACAGACAGTTTATTAAAAAGATAGTTTAGAAAGACAGTAGCGTTTACGTATACAGGCAGGCGCCATCTTGGGAAAACAGTCACGACCAGTCAAATGACTTAACGAAGAACACTTTCCTTGTGCCCTGACGTCTAGTGTTAGAAGCTAATTAGCGGTTTGCGATAAAACTGGTCACATTCGGTTAGCATGAAAACATATCCCAGAGAACGGTCGAGCTCAGTACCCATGTGTCACTTCATAACGTTCCCATGGCAACAGGGGCTAAATGACTGCTCTTGTGTGAAGTAAACGCAACATTTTTCAACTTTCTGCTAAGATATGTTATGGGACTTTTTTGCAACAAAAATGCGGGATTATGAAATCATGCAAGCCCTGCATAGTTTGCACGGAAATATATATATATATATATATATATATATAAAATCACGTTTTTCTGGAGGGACTGGTAATTAGCATTGATTCCCTAGATCGGGGGTGTCAAACTCATTTTCACTGAAGGGCCACACATCTGGAGCCAGACATGTAAAGGTCATTGCCTTTTGTTTCACTGAAAAAGTAAAATATCTTTGACTGCATCACCGCGTGTCTCTTTGTAGGTTTTTATTTGTCATTTTTGTTTGTTTTTTCCCACTTTTTTACGGCTTTCTCTGATGTTTTTATCACTTTTTCAAAAAATAATCTGTCACGTCTTTGACATTTTTGTCGCATTTTGTCACATTTTTGTCGACATAAAGCCCTAACCTGACTCCGCCAGATGGATTGCTTCGCATTTGCTCAGCATGGAAAACTCTGGAGCTCGCAAGATCAGGATGGTCTCACGAGGCTAATAAAGCCCTACATAAGTCAGCAAAAAATTAGCCATCATAGAATTTAGCAAATACAGCAAACCTGTTTCACAGCCTGAATACCGGTAATAAAAAACTCTCTGCTGCTTCTCGGGGGAAGTGTTCAGTCTCAAAGTCTGTAAATCTGCCAAATTCTGCTTTGAGTGTCGTGTAATTCCAGTTTGAATGAACAAGTTCCCCGTGTCAACAAATGCGAGGGGACAGATTCGGGCCCGCGGGCCTTGAGTTTGGCACATGTGCCCTAGACTGTAATAAAATACAGACAAAACAATACAAAACACAGATTTCATCAAACAATATACACATAAAGGTAAACATGAGAGTCTTATTGGAAAGCGGGGCCAATCAAGTGTTTTCTAACAGAGAGTGTGTACTCTTAGGAAGGTTGTCTGAGCTCCGATCAGATGTCGGAGGTGTGGCATCATCAGGACTAATCTAATCTGGCGTACGGTCAACAAAATGTCACGTCTGAAAGAACTGGTTTGATCCAGCGGAGGAGAAAAGAAACAGAGAACAAACAGCGTTCTGATTTCAGTCTGCGATGACGGAGGAGAAGAGAAGAGTCCAAACTACAGCAGAGGGTGAGTGCTGATCATATGTGTGTGTGTGTGTGTGTCTGTCTGTCTGTCTGTCTGTCTGTCTGTCTGTCTGTTTGTGTGTGTGTCTCTCTTTGTGTGTCTGTGCCTGTGTGTTACTGATTTACATGTGACAATATGTTGGCTCTCTACACGCTAAAAGTATTGTTTGTCTAAATGGAGTCTGGTGGGTTTAGAGCTAATGAGGGAGATAGGGAAACTTTAAAGTAATTCCACCCTAAAAATGAAACATTAAATGTTTGTTCCCTGCAATTAAATGTCTAAAGAAAGAGTTTGGGGGGTCAAATATAAATCAAATACAAGATATATATATATATATATATATATATATATATATATATACTGTATATTTCTACAATGTCAGAGCCCTTTCACATTCATTTCAATTCACGTTAAAAGCCGCCAGCTGAACTGTGCTGAACCAGGTGAAGACCTTAAGAAAATAAAAGCCTCAGATTTGTCATGTTGTCCAAATGTGCTGAAGAAGCAGCTTCCACCTTTTTACCTGATTGCATCATTTTTTTAACCCTTGTGTTGTCTCCCCGTGTACCATGAAAACAAACACTTTTGTTGGCCCTGGTCACTTATTTCAAAATCGATATCGCTTTTATGCGACAATGTGTCTGAAGTTTTGTCACTTTTTTTAACGTTTAGGACGCTTCTTCTTCCGAAGTTTTTGACATTTTCTCCTGGTATTTATTTTTCCATTTTCGGCACTTATTTCAACATCCCATATTTTCTAATATAAAACAACTTTGAAAATGGGTCAAATTTGACCCCTGGACAACATTAGAGTTAAAATATAAACAAAACACACACACACACACACCAAACTCCCTGAATGCTTGACGTGTTGAGCTCACTGCTCTTCAGGTTAATGAGTGTTTACGTGATGACATCCTGCCAAGAGGAAATAAAATGTCCCGGACTTTGTTTTTAGAAATGAAAGGTCAAAAGTTCTGAGTACAGACCGATGTTTTTCTGTGCAGGGTGTGTGTTGTACGTACTGTTTTTTAAAGAATGATCGGTCTACACACATGCAACTACTCAACTTCTTGCATCGTAACCTACAAAGAAAAAGCTGTTTTAACAAACTGCATGGATTACTGCCGTGTGTTTGGAGGCAAAGAGAAACAGGTAATGACCTCTTCTCCTGGTGGGAAAAAAAGCTAAAAAATGTCTTTTCTGTGTGAATATGAAACTTCAACGTGTGGAATATTTAATATGAAGTTTAAGTGGCTGTAAAAAGAAGAAATATGAAGTGGGAATCTCAAATCAAAGGGGCATCTTACAGACGATATGTATGGATGTTTTTTACTTTGCATCGACAGTATTGGATCGTGGATCGAGTTATATTAAAGGACTACGCCACCGTTTGTTGAAATAGTTCTTATCACGGTCTCCCCTGGCTGTAGATAGGTGGGCCAACGCATTTTTTTGTCTCAGTGCAATTGATTATGCTGTTTTTTTTTTGTCTTTTGTTGGCTCACTTTTACACACAACATGCTAACCGGCAACATAGGAATCCATTCACTACGCTAAGCTAACTAGCGGCGGCGCTGCAATAAGAAAAGATGTTTATGTCATTTTGACACAAATACATATTAATCAATGACATTTTGATGTTTGAAAGTCTCTAGGTTTTGACATAAATGCAGATATATAAATGTAATAAAAATAAATAAATAATAATAATTATCAATTTTCAGATATTGCACCTGTCAATACAGAACTTCATTATCTCAGGAAAGTGAATGGAAATATCTATATATGTATATATATATATATATACAGTACAGGCCAAAAGTTTGGACACACCTTCTCATTCAATGTGTTTCCTTTTAATTTTCATGACTATTTACATTGTAGATTCTCATTGAAGGCATCAAAACTATGAATGAACACATATGGAATTATGTACTTAACAAAAAAGTGTGAAATAACTGAAAACATGTCTTATATTTTAGATTCTTCAAAGTAGCCACCCTTTGCTTTTTTTGATAACTGCAAACCCTTGGTGTTCTCTCAATGAGCTTCATGAGGTAGTCACCTGAAATGGTTTTACCTTCACAGGTGTGCTTTGTCAGGGTTCATTAGTGGAATTATTTCACTTATTAATAAAAAAGCAAAGGGTGGCTACTTGAAGAATCTAAAATATAAGACATGTTTTCAGTTATTTCACACTTTTTTGTTAAGTACATAATTCCATATGTGTTCATTCATAGTTTTGATGCCTTCAGTGAGAATCTACAATGTAAATAGTCATGAAAATAAAAAGGAAACGCATTGAATGAGAAGGTGTGTCCAAACTTTTGGCCTGTACTGTATATATATAGAATATGTGCAAACAAATGTAGCCTACAAACACAAAAATATTGACAAAATAAAGTTGAAGAAGACGCTATTATTTCATTTTATCAAATGGGAAACATACATGTGTACAGACAAGGCGAGCAGCAGCAGCAGCCTGGTCTGTACACAGGTTTCTGGTGTGCAAAGGCATAGAAAACGCCATGCAGCTGACACGCCACGCTAACGCCACGCCAATGCCACGCAGGCAGTGTGCAGGGGGCCTTAGTATCACAAAATATAGACAAAAGCTTCTCGTTATTTTGAGAAACTAACTCACTGGTAAACATATGCAGGTGGTTGGTAGATTTGGTAATCTACTGAGTGGCTGGTCAAGTTTAACATGAACTAATCCAGCTGTGTCAAACTCAACTTCTCTAAGGGCCACACATGTTTAGTTTGCTGACGTGCTTTTATTTAAGAGAAAAAGTTCAAGATGTTGACTGTTAGGGCTGGGCAATATATTGATGTTGTATCGATATATCGTGATATGAGACTAGATATCTTAGTCTTAGATTTTGGATATCGGTTTTAAAGGCTACATTACAGTAAAGTGATGTACTTTTCTGAACTTACCAGACTGTTCTAGCTGTTCTATTATTTGCCTTTTCCCCACTTAGTCATTATATCCACATTACTGATGAATATTTATCTAAAATCTAAGTGTGAAGATATTAAAGCAACAATTGTCAACCCTAGAATATCACCGCAATATCGATATTGACGTATTGGGTCAAGAATAGCGTGATATCTGATTTTTCCCAGCCCTATTGTACTATAGCATGTCTCATATGGCTTTCTCACTAACAGTTTGAGCCTCATAAAGCCCCCAAAAAGCTGGCAAAAAAGTTCCTTAGCAATCATAGAATAAAAAGCAACAAACCCTTTGAAAAAAGTGCCAAAAACACTGGAAAAAGCGACAGAATTGTCCAAAAAATGCAACAAAAACGTTGGAAAAAGTGGCTAAAACATGATAGGAAGAGTCAGAAACGTAAAATCTCAGCAAGCATTGACAAAAAGCACCAGAAATGTGAGAAAAGGGGTCAAAAACATAAAAAAAAACAACTTCAGAAACAGTGACAAAAACGTATCTATTGATATGCGGGCCGGATCAAAATCAGCGAGGGGCCTGATTTGGCCCTCGGGCCTCGAGTTTGACACATGTGCCCTAAAGATAACGATAAAGGTGTGTTTTGAACTCTGCACCGGGCTACATTTTGCTGCAAGAGTTGCTGCTGTCACTGTGCTGAGACAGCAGGCTCTTTGGATTTACTGCTGCTTCTACTTCCTCCACGCTGCTGTGACTGACACACCGTTGTTTGTGCTGTGACTGTGATTCAGGTGATCTGCTGGCGTGAGGCTCAACATGCGGCTCGGTGAGGATGAGGAGGACGAGCGGGAGGCGGAGTGTGCAGCCTGCAGCCGATGCAGGACCACCGTGGATCCCCGAATCAGCCTCCGACTCCCGGCTGCAGAGTGAGAGACTTCACACACACGACACGAGGTTCAGAGAACGCACAATCACAAATCAGTTTTATTGGCCAATATTTAAAAATGATGCAATCAGGTAAAAAGTGGAAGCTGCTTCTTCAGCACATTTGGACAACATGACAAATCTGAGGCTTTTATTTTCCTAACCCTTTGGTTGTCCCTTATCTCAATGTTTCAGTCGCTTTTTTTTTTATTTTATAAGTTTTTTATTTTATGTTTTTGTGGGTTTTTTTCCAACGTTGTGGTTGCTTTTTCTGACGTTTTTGTCACTTTTTCAATGTTTTGGGTGTTTTTTTCCGGCGTTTTAGAGGCTTTTCTTTTTTTCTTTTTTTTTACATTTCCGGCGCTTATTTCGACGTCCCATACTTTCTGATGTAATTTTCTTTTTTTTAAGGGTTAGGGTTAGCATTTGACTTCAGCAGGTGTTAACTCTCTATACATTCAGCAAATAGACATGTAAACGGGGTTTTTTAAAGGGTTAGGGTTAGGGTTAGACCTAACCCTAAAAAAAAAGAAAATTACATCAGAAAGTATGGGACGTCGAAATAAGCGCTGGAAATGTAAAAAAAAGCCTCAAAAACACCAGAAAAAAGTGACCACAATGTTGGAAAAAACCCCCACAAAAACATAAAAATAAAAAACTTTAAAAAAAAAGCGACTGAAACATTGAGATAAGGGACAACCAAACTCCACTACATTCGTCTGTTCCAGCTTTAGTTACTAGTTACTTTAGTTACTCCGCTACATTCATCTGTTCCAGCTTTAGTTACTAGTTACTTTAGTTACTCCGCTACATTCATCTGTTACAGCTTTAGTTACTAGTTACTTTAGTTACTAGTTACTTTAGTTACTCCTCTACATTCGTCTGTTACAGCTTTAGTTACTAGTTACTTTAGTTACTCCTCTACATTCGTCTGTTACAGCTTTAGTTAATAGTTACTTTAGTTACTCCGCTACATTCATCTGTTACAGCTATAGTTACTAGTTACTTTAGTTACTCCGCTACATTAATCTGTTACAGCTTTAGTTACTAGTTACTTTAGTTACTCCACTATATTCATCTGTTCCAGCTTTAGTTACTAGTTACTTTAGTTACTCCGCTACATTCATCTGTTCCAGCTTTAGTTACTAGTTACTTTAGTTACTCCGCTACATTCATCTGTTCCAGCTTTAGTTACTAGTTACTTTAGTTACTCCGCTACATTCATCTGTTCCAGCTTTAGTTACTAGTTACTTTAGTTACTCCGCTACATTCATCTGTTACAGCTTTAGTTACTAGTTACTTTAGTTACTAGTTACTTTAGTTACTCCTCTACATTCATCTGTTCCAGCTTTAGTTACTAGTTACTTTAGTTACTCCGCTACATTCATCTGTTCCAGCTTTAGTTACTAGTTACTTTAGTTACTCCGCTACATTCATCTGTTACAGCTTTAGTTACTAGTTACTTTAGTTACTCCTCTACATTCGTCTGTTACAGCTTTAGTTACTAGTTACTTTAGTTACTCCTCTACATTCGTCTGTTACAGCTTTAGTTAATAGTTACTTTAGTTACTCCGCTACATTCATCTGTTACAGCTATAGTTACTAGTTACTTTAGTTACTCCGCTACATTAATCTGTTACAGCTTTAGTTACTAGTTACTTTAGTTACTCCACTATATTCATCTGTTCCAGCTTTAGTTACTAGTTACTTTAGTTACTCCGCTACATTCATCTGTTCCAGCTTTAGTTACTAGTTACTTTAGTTACTCCGCTACATTCATCTGTTCCAGCTTTAGTTACTAGTTACTTTAGTTACTCCGCTACATTCATCTGTTCCAGCTTTAGTTACTAGTTACTTTAGTTACTCCGCTACATTCATCTGTTACAGCTTTAGTTACTAGTTACTTTAGTTACTAGTTACTTTAGTTACTCCTCTACATTCATCTGTTACAGCTTTAGTTACTAGTTACTTTAGTTACTCCACTACATTCATCTGTTACTGCTTTAGTTACTAGTTACTTTAGTTACTCCGCTACATTCATCTGTTACAGCTTTAGTTACTAGTTACTTTAGTTACTCCGCTACATTCATCTGTTACAGCTTTAGTTACTAGTTACTTTAGTTACTCCACTATATTCATCTGTTACAGCTTTAGTTACTAGTTACTTTAGTTACTAGTTACTTTAGTTACTCCACTACATTCATCTGTTACAGCTTTAGTTACTAGTTACTTTAGTTACTCCGCTACATTCATCTGTTCCAGCTTTAGTTACTAGTTACTTTAGTTACTCCGCTACATTCATCTGTTACAGCTTTAGTTACTAGTTACTTTAGTTACTCCACTACATTCATCTGTTACAGCTTTAGTTACTAGTTACTTTAGTTACTCCGCTACATTCATCTGTTCCAGCTTTAGTTACTAGTTACTTTAGTTACTCCACTACATTCATCTGTTCCAGCTTTAGTTACTAGTTACTTTAGTTACTCCACTACATTCATCTGTTACAGCTTTAGTTACTAGTTACTTTAGTTACTCCGCTATATTCGTCTGTTTCAGCTTCAGTTACTAGTTACTTTAGTTACTTCACTACATTCATCTGTTCCAGCTTTAGTTACTAGTTACTTTAGTTACTCCATTCATCTGTTACAGCTTTAGTTACTAGTTACTTTAGTTACTCCGCTACATTCATCTGTTACAGCTTTAGTTACTAGTTACTTTAGTTACTCTGCTACATTCATCTGTTACAGCTTTAGTTACTAGTTACTTTAGTTACTCCACTACATTCATCGTTTACAGCTTTAGTTACTAGTTACTTTAGTTACTCCACTACATTCATCTGTTCCAGCTTAATTACTAGTTACTTTAGTTACTCCTCTACATTCATCTGTTACAGCTTTAGTTACTAGTTACTTTAGTTACTCCGCTACATTCATCTGTTCCAGCTTTAGTTACTAGTTACTTTAGTTTCTCCGCTACATTCATCTGTTCCAGCTTTAGTTACTAGTTACTTTAGTTACTCCTCTACATTCATCTGTTACAGCTTTAGTTACTAGTTACTTTAGTTACTCCACTACATTCATCTGTTCCAGCTTTAGTTACTAGTTACTTTACAAATTAAGATTTGCACACATGTAGCTTATAAAATACGATGTTTGATTATAAATTAAACCACCCAACAATACATTCTAAAATGTGAGGATGATTCTGCATTGAGTACTTTTACTTTTAACACTTTAAGTACATGTCCCTGATGATACTTACATACTTTTACTTAAGCAACAGTTTCAATGCAAGTTAACAAGTTAACTTGTAACAGAGTATTTTTACAGTGTGGTATTAGTCCTTTTACTTAAGTAAATTATCTGAATACTTCTTCCACAGCTGGTGTAGAGCACCATACAATACAGGGTTAAAAAATAACAGGGTTGTGCAGCGGCTTCTTGCAAAGTGACAAAGAATGCAATCATAAAACATTCAAATACAACATTTGAAATGTACATTTCAAAATGTAGAACTCACTTAACAACAGACTAATGGTGTGTTCTTTTTGTCACACAATACTACGAGTCGGAGAAAAGATGGATTTTTGTAACATTTACTATTCACCCAGTTATTGACATATTACAAAAATATATTTCACTGTTTGATACATGAAAATTACATTTTGATTAACGTTAACGTTAGGCTACTGCTCTGCTTTCTGCTCAAGACTCGGCTTAAAGCCATTGTTGTCATATAGCAACTGAGTGTCTCTAGCCAATTTCAGCTGCACAAGCTACAAAATAACTATTAAGGCGATATTTAACTCCTAATAAGACTGTAGAGACATGCCTATAGGTAGCAGTATACAGCACTATGTTTAACTCCTAATAAGACTGTAGAGACATGCCTATAGGTAGCAGTATACAGCACTATGTTTAACTCCTAATAAGACTGTAGAGACATGCCTATAGGTAGCAGTATACAGCGCTATGTTTAACTCCTAATAAGACTGTAGAGTCATGCCTATAGGTAGCAGTATACAGCGCTATGTTTAACTCCTAATAAGACTGTAGAGACATGCCTATAGGTAGTAGTATACAGCGCTATGTTTAACTCCTAATAAGACTGTAGAGACATGCCTATAGGTAGCAGTATACAGCACTATGTTTAACTCCTAATAAGACTGTAGAGACATGCCTATAGGTAGCAGTATACAGCGCTATGTTTAACTCCTAATAAGACTGTAGAGACATGCCTATAGGTAGCAGTATACAGCACTATGTTTAACTCCTAATAAGACTGTAGAGACATGCCTATAGGTAGCAGTATACAGCGCTGTATTTAACTCCTAATAAGACTGTAGAGACATGCCTATAGGTAGCAGTATACAGCACTATGTTTAACTCCTAATAAGACTGTAGAGACATGCCTATAGGTAGCAGTATACAGCACTATGTTTAACTCCTAATAAGACTGTAGAGACATGCCTATAGGTAGCAGTATACAGCGCTATGTTTAACTCCTAATAAGACTGTAGAGACATGCCTATAGGTAGCAGTATACAGCACTATGTTTAACTCCTAATAAGACTGTAGAGACATGCCTATAGGTAGCAGTATACAGCACTATGTTTAACTCCTAATAAGACTGTAGAGACATGCCTATAGGTAGCAGTATACAGCACTATGTTTAACTCCTAATAAGACTGTAGAGACATGCCTATAGGTAGCAGTATACAGCACTATGTTTAACTCCTAATAAGACTGTAGAGACATGCCTATAGGTAGCAGTATACAGCGCTATGTTTAACTCCTAATAAGACTGTAGAGACATGCCTATAGGTAGCAGTATACAGCACTATGTTTAACTCCTAATAAGACTGTAGAGACATGCCTATAGGTAGCAGTATACAGCACTATGTTTAACTCCTAATAAGACTGTAGAGACATGCCTATAGGTAGCAGTATACAGCACTATGTTTAACTCCTAATAAGACTGTAGAGACATGCCTATAGGTAGCAGTATACAGCACTATGTTTAACTCCTAATAAGACTGTAGAGACATGCCTATAGGTAGCAGTATACAGCACTATGTTTAACTCCTAATAAGACTGTAGAGACATGTCTATAGGTAGCAGTATACAGCACTATGTTTAACTTCTAATAAGACTGTAGAGACATGCCTATAGGTAGCAGTATACAGCGCTATGTTTAACTCCTAATAAGACTGTAGAGACATGCCTATAGTAGCAGTATACAGCACTATGTTTAACTCCTAATAAGACTGTAGAGACATGCCTATAGGTAGCAGTATACAGCGCTATGTTTAACTCCTAATAAGACTGTAGAGACATGCCTATAGGTAGCAGTATACAGCGCTATGTTTAACTCCTAATAAGACTGTAGAGACATGTCTATAGGTAGCAGTATACAGCACTATGTTTAACTCCTAATAAGACTGTAGAGACATGCCTATAGGTAGCAGTATACAGCACTATGTTTAACTCCTAATAAGACTGTAGAGACATGCCTATAGGTAGCAGTATACAGCACTATGTTTAACTCCTAATAAGACTGTAGAGACATGCCTATAGGTAGCAGTATACAGCACTATGTTTAACTCCTAATAAGACTGTAGAGACATGCCTATAGGTAGCAGTATACAGCACTATGTTTAACTCCTAATAAGACTGTAGAGACATGTCTATAGGTAGCAGTATACAGCGCTATGTTTAACTCCTAATAAGACTGTAGAGACATGCCTATAGGTAGCAGTATACAGCGCTATGTTTAACTCCTAATAAGACTGTAGAGACATGCCTATAGGTAGCAGTATACAGCACTATGTTTAACTCCTAATAAGACTGTAGAGACATGTCTATAGGTAGCAGTATACAGCGCTATGTTTAACTCCTAATAAGACTGTAGAGACATGCCTATAGGTAGCAGTATACAGCGCTATGTTTAACTCCTAATAAGACTGTAGAGACATGCCTATAGGTAGCAGTATACAGCACTATGTTTAACTCCTAATAAGACTGTAGAGACATGCCTATAGGTAGCAGTATACAGCACTATGTTTAACTCCTAATAAGACTGTAGAGACATGCCTATAGGTAGCAGTATACAGCACTATGTTTAACTCCTAATAAGACTGTAGAGACATGTCTATAGGTAGCAGTATACAGCACTATGTTTAACTCCTAATAAGACTGTAGAGACATGCCTATAGGTAGCAGTATACAGCACTATGTTTAACTCCTAATAAGACTGTAGAGACATGCCTATAGGTAGCAGTATACAGCACTATGTTTAACTCCTAATAAGACTATAGAGACATGTCTATAGGTAGCAGTATACAGCACTATGTTTAACTCCTAATAAGACTGTAGAGACATGCCTATAGGTAGCAGTATACAGCACTAAGTGTACCACTTCTTCATTTGGTTACAACAACGACAAAAGTGCTTAAAATTGTAGAAAACCACAATGTTTACTACGTGTGATGCAGGACGTAGCCATCTTTGAAAGTGAACTCGGGGTCCTCTGAGTTCAGACGACTTGACGAGTCGTATATATACGACCTCGGGGGGGCGATCTTTTTGCAACTTCTGGTTCGTAACTCCGCAAAACGACTCGTAGATCGACTTCGGTGGACAAAAAGAACGCACCATAAGCTACAGGCTGTAACTGAGCCTGGGTGGGTTTTAAACGTTCTCTTTTCTAGTTTCATAGTCTCCTGTTACAACAGATTAGGAACAGAGCTGCACGTGGATAAAGGCCACTTCAGTAACAATGAGTACCAGGTGTTACTTGCTTGGTAGGATTCTTTAAAATGAGATCTGATCTTCACACACGATGATCCATCTTTTACAAATGACACGTAACAGCTTGCAGCTTAACCCGTGTGTTGTCCAAATGTCTACAGTGGCACTCACACGTTTTTGAACCCATGCTAAAGTTGAAAAAAAAAAGCACATTTAAAAACAGCTCGCGCTGAACAAAGTGCCGTACATAGCGCATTAGCCACAGGGTGATATATTAAAAATAAAACGACAAACATTTAATTACAAACAGAAAAAATTAGTAAAAATCCAACCTTTAAGGACACCAATTTTCTTTGTGAATGAATAATGTATTGTAAATAAATAAATGTTCTTCCTAAAAATACAGAGGACATAAGTCAGTCCACCCCTATGTTAAATTCCCATAGAGGCAGGCAGATGTTTATATTTAAAGGCCATTTATTACATGGATCCAGGATACTATGCATCCTGATAAAGTTCTCTTGGCCTTTGGAATTAAAATAGCCCCCCCACATCATCACATACCCTTCACCATACCCCCCCATCATCACATACCCTTCACCATACCCCCACATCATCACATACCCTTCACCATACCTAGAGATTGGCATGGGGTACTTTCCATAAGATCATCTCTCAATGCAAATCAAACCAGCTATTAGGCTAACTGAAATAAAACCTTAAACTTAAAAATTTGAAGTAAAAAAAAAAATTCTTAGAAATGTGGGAACTTAAGGGCTGACCCCGACTCGTTCACTTAACGAGATATTTAAGATGCATCGTCTAAAAAGAAATCCCTGTGATGAATATACTTGGTAAGATTTAGCTTCTTTTTTTTTTGCAGTGTGCCTGCTCCTTTAAAGTTAGAAAACTGGGACCGGATATTGCTTCCGAGCTGACATTTCGGAGTCAGTTCCCTGACTTTCTTTCTCTGTTTTACAGTGAGGAGAAACCGTTTTCTACCGCCATTTATCTGCTGATGAAACACAATCAAAAGCTGATTGATTTCAGCTTGGACCTGGAGCCTTCAGGGGAGAAGTAAGTTTTATGTACCAGGCCTGTAGATAGGGGTGGGTGGGTGGGTTCAGGGGATTCAAACTGGTGATCTACAGTACAGGCCAAAAGTTTGGACACACCTTCTCATTCAATGTGTTTCTTTATTTTCATGACTATTTACATTGTAGATTCTCACTGAAGGCATCAAAACTATGAATGAACACATATGGAATTATGTACTTAACAAATAAAGTGTGAAATAACTGAAAACATGTCTTATATTTTAGATTCTTCAAAGTAGCCACCCTTTGCTTTTTTTGATAACTCTGCAAACCCTTGGTGTTCTCTCAATGAGCTTCATGAGGTAGTCACCTGAAATGGTTTTACCTTCACAGGTGTGCTTTGTCAGGGTTAATTAGTGGAATTATTTCCCTTAGTAATAAAAAAGCAAAGGGTGGCTACTTTGAAGAATCTAAAATATAAGACATGTTTTCAGTTATTTCACACTTTTTGTGTTAAGTACATAATTCCATATGTGTTCATTCATAGTTTTGATGCCTTCAGTGAGAATCTACAATGTAAATAGTCATGAAAATAAAAAGGAAACGCATTGAATGAGAAGGTGTGTCCAAACTTTTGGCCTGTACTGTAAGCCAGAGGTTCTCAAGCAGTTTTCAACAATGTTCCCCCTTTGAACAGTGGTTTTAAGCCATGTACGCCCTAACCAACGCAAATCATTTTTGGTATAAAAAAAGAAGTCTCTATAAAGAGTAAAAACACAGCGATGTCAGCGATAGATTTAATAAACAAACAGCCTTGGACCTGGAAAATATTTAAATGATCATGAAAAATGTTATGGGTTTGGTATTTTGTTCTGTGTTTTGTCTTATTGTGGTGGTCTGTTTTGTATTTTGTTCGGTTTCCTGTCTTATTTTGGCAGTCTGGTTTTCGGTCTTGTCGTGTCTTGTTTTACTTCCAGTTTTTTTGGTTTTCCCGCCTGATGTTTCTCACCTGTTTCCCAGGCCTTGGGTCACCTGCCTCTTGTTACCTTGTTACCTTCTGGATTTAGTCTCTTTGTTTCCACTTTGTTCTTTGTCAGGTCATTGTTGTGTTTCGTCTCCAGTTTGTACTCCTGTGTGTTAGTTTAGTTAGTTAGTTTTAGTGTTCCAGTCCCTCCAGAAAAACGCGATTATGCGATCGCATAATTCCACGCATAATCAGCCAAAGTCCGCATATTTATGCGGGGGCTGCATTTTTCCACGCAAAATATGCGGGGCTTGCATGATTTCATAATCGCCGCATTTTTTGTTGCAAGAAGAGGTCAAAACAAACGACAAAACCTTCAAAAAAGGTGACAAACTTAAAAAAAAATGACAAAAACTTTGAAAACAGCCACAAACTTGGAGAAAAAAAGCCAGTAGAAGTAACTCCAGCCTAGGAACTGAAAAACATTTTGCAAAAAATATCACCTACCCCCTGCAGTCCTCCATAGTACCCCTAGGGGGACACGTACCCCCTGCAGTCCTTTAAAGTACCCCTAGGGGGACACCTACCCCCTGCAGTCCTCCAGAGTACTACTAGGGGGACACGGACCCCCATTTGAGAACCACTGGTCTAACCCAAACCGATGCCCTAATCTTGTTAAACCATTACTTCTGTGAATTTGTTAACTGGCACGCAACATTTAACAATCTAACGTAGCAACAATCCAGGCAACTAACTTTATGCACTCATATCTATCCATCCATCTATCCATCTATCTATCTCTCTATCTATCTATCTATCTATCTATCTATCTATCTATCTATCTATCTATCTATCTATCTATCTATCTATCTATCTTACCATCTATCCATCTATCCATCACTCACCCGAGCTGATCTTTGAATGTAATTTCAGACTGGTGTGCAAGAGGACGAGCAGTTTGCCAGACCGTCCGTACTTCTAGACTCCAGGCTGAACTCTACGGTAAGTCCACGTCTCTTTTGTTCACGTTACACCAGACCGGGCTGTTCTTTTACATCAAACGTGTCAAACTCCAGGCCTGCGGGCCAAATCAGGCCCCTCACATATTTAGTTTCATCAAACTGCAATTATGCAACACTCAGAGCAGGGTTTGGCAGATGTGCCGACTCCGAAATATCCCCCGGAAGCATTTTCATATTCAGGCTGTGAGTCGGCTGTGTGGTAGCCTGCTTTTAAAAATGTAATCAAATAAACTCTTTGATGGCTAAGGATCTTTTTTAGGGCTTTATGTTGACCAAACTGTAAGTCAAGTTTGAGTCCCTTTTGCCGACGTGTTTTGGCTGTTTTTGGTGACTTTTTATGACATTTTGTGGCGCCTTTACCAATGTTTTTGTCGCTTTATTTCTTCGATGGATAAGTTACTTATTCGGGGCTTTATGTCGACTGAGCTGTAAGTGAGAGACTGTACGATACAATGCTGTATAGGGAAACTTTCAAGTAATACCATCCTAAAAATGAGACATTAAATGTTTGTACCTTCACAAAAGTGCTTGTTTTGCCGCTGACAGACTCAGATTATTATTCTAAGTGTCTGACAACATTATGGAAAGGATTTCTAACGAGGTACACCTTTCTGTTAAAGAGTAAGATCCTTTTTTTAAGCATAAAAACATCTGTGAAATTGCGTTCGCTAAACCCACCAGACTCCATGTAAATAAACATTTCATTTTGGCATCGTAAAACACACTTCATTCAAAGTCGACAGAAACAAAATAAAACTATGAAAAGCCGTTTTGAGTCGTCTTTCCACTTTTCCAACCATCACAACTCTAGTTCTGGTTGAAATAAACACATAGTTTACTGATTTACATGTGAAAATATGCTGGCTCTATACACGCTAAAAGGATTGTTTTTTTAAATGGAGTCTGGTGGATTTAGCAAACTTGTAAGTCACATTTGAGTCCCTTTTGACGACGTGTTTAGGCTTTTTTTTGGTGACGTTTCTGCCACTTTTTTACGACATTTTGTGGCGCCTTTACCAATGTTCTTGTCGTGGTTTTTTTTGATGGATAAGTTACTTTTTCGTGGCTTTTTGTTGACCGAGCTGTAAGTTAGAAGACTATACAAGACATGCAGTAATCCAGACGATATTTTTTTTGACGAAATAAAAGCATGTCAATAAACTGTGATTGTCATTTTCATAGTGCCCTAAGTGAAGTTGAGTTGGACACTCCAGATATGAATAATGATGTCAATATATCCCAAAGGTTATGATGCTGCCAAGAGGAATGACTCCATGAAGAGTGGCCATCGATGGGAAACCCCCCGAGATTCTTTCATTCTGGTCATGCTGCTCGTCGATGACGTTGTGGAGCGAGAACAGCGCTACGTTCGTTCAGACCTCCAGCTGGAGATGGAAATCCAAAATGAGCTTTTGCACTTAGATTGTAATCGTGTCTGGATTTCTGCACGTTTTATTTCAATTTAATCTTTTGCGAGTGTTGCTATGACGTTAAAAAACAGAGCAAAGCCGCAAAGATCTTTGTCATTTTTTTTAATGTTTTATTCTACGGATTTTGGTGTTTCCGACATTTTTGACACTTGAAGGTTTTTTTTGTTGCTTTTTCTGAATTGTGGTTTTTTTTCGAGGTTTTTGCCTTGTTTTCTGAGATTTTAGTCGCTTTTTCTGACGTTTTTCTGAAGTTTTTGTGGGTTTTTTTCGAGGTTTTTGCCTCCTTTTCTGAGGTTGTAGTGGCTTTTGCTGAAGTTTTTTTGCTTATTACAATGTTTTTGTCACCATTTCTGACGTTTTTGGCGTTTTTTTCTCCGAAGTTTCTGCAGCTTTTTTCAATGTTTTTGTCGCCTTTTCTGACGTTTTTGGCATTTTTTTCTCCAAAGTTTTTGCCTCATATTTCAATGTTTTTGCCGTTTTTATCTGACGTTTTTGGCACTTTTTAAGATATTTTTGTCGCTTATTTGGTAACGTGCAGATTCAGGAGAAGCACACTACAGCAGTGCTTACATTAGACACACACCACATGTAGCTTACACAGGTACGTTTATTCAGACCTCCAGCTGGAGATGAAAATCCAAACTGAGCTTTTGCACTTAGATTGTAACCGTGTCTGAATTTCTGCACGTTTTATTTCAATATAATCTTTCTGCGAGTGTTGCTATGACGCTAAAAACAGAGCCGGCCCGAACCAATGTGGTGCCCTGTGCGAAATCTTAGCCGTTTTAGTCGCATTTTTTCCAATGTTTTTGACGATTGTTTCTGTCACTTTTTGTCAATACGTGCAGACCCGGGACCTACCATAGATAGTTGGAGATATCACCCCTCCCCCCCAATGTTAAACCCAAAGTTACGCCCTTGATTAAGATACTGAATTATACACATCTGCAACATTACTTATCGGTTTCTATATTATATATTATATATTTTATATACGGGATTATTCAGCCTCAGTCGTCACATTCTCATTTTTTTACCGTTGAAAACTGAAATCTTTCCGTTTTAAATCTGAACACCAAACAGATTCTCTTTTAATATATTGTTAGATAAAGTTTCGATCATATGTTTAACACAACAAAAGGGAAAAATAGCATCTGGGTTTTGTCGTTTATTTCCTCTGTATTCTCACGTTGTTTTCTAATTTCTCATACTGTGACATGTTATATAGCTGTAAGTTCATACCGTTTGTGTTTATGAGTCGAGCTCTGAGGCCTGTACTACGAATCAAGATCAACATGCCATTTATTTCAGTTACCGTGTGTCACGACGGTGGTTAACAACTAGTTCAATCAACCATCAGGGTTTCCCAATGCAGCGGCGCGCACGTTCACATAAAAGAGGCGATGTTTGCACATTATGACCAATCGCAAACATCTACCACAGCCGCATATTTTATATAAGAAGAGTAGGGCTGTCAGCATTAACGTTAATCGTAGCATTAATTGCGATGCGATTAAGGGCGGAGCATAACACATTCATTTTTTGAATCGCATGCCGGCATTTATTAATTTATTTAAGACTTCACTCGGCTCAGACTGCTACGAGTGCTACTTGCCGACCTGTGGATGAAACAAATCCCCCAAAAATTACTACAGCTATATGCAATAATGACAGATTCACACATTTTTCTTTTGTTAAAAGTAAATAAATAATAAACAAATACAAATCTTAAAGTCAAGTTCATAAAGTCACTTTCTTTGCATTCATTTGATTCCCAATCAAGATACCCTGATAAGAATTGCTTTCCATTGTCAATATGTACTTAAAAACAGTTCTGAAATGCAAAATAATAGAATTTTAATCACGTGATAAAATATGCGATTAATCGCGATTAACTATAGAAATTCAGCGATTAATCGCGATTAAAAAAAGATTTATCGTTGGACAGCCCTAAAAAAGAGCAAACTACACAGACACGGTTTTACAGGCAAAATGCAATACAGTCGCCGCTTCCTAAAACAGGAAGGAAAGCTGGCAAAAAAACAACGCTGTATATGCCTAAATCACAACTCTTGTTGATCAATATCACTTCGCCATCAGTCAGGCACAAGATCTGACCAGAATTACACTTGTGCTTTCCAGAAACTGTCGTTGCTTTAGCCTTTTATTTCAGTTGCAACCCTAGCAGTGGTAAGCAATCGTGAGCGCAAATAAAAAATATAAAAACATAATTCAAACCGATGTGCGCATTGGCGACACACGGCTCAACAAGCCGATAAATAGCCTTTACGTAATTCCCTCCGCTGAAAATCCATATCTTTCATAAAGATACCCATCAGGGAATGTTAACGGGGTTGTCGGTCTCTGAATGTTTCTCTCTCTCTCTCTCTCTCTCTCTCTCCGCGCACCGAGCTCTACCAGATCTTCTAAGAACGGTGATGCCATTATCAACCGAGTATTGATTGGTCACTAGGCGGTGCTTTTACACCGGTTGATCTCTAACCTCCAACATAACCTGCTCCCGAGAAGTTACCTCGTTAACGCCAAATCTTGCTTCGTAGTACAGGCCTCAGATCTGACAGTTGTTTGGTCTTGTTTTAGGAACCATGGTGAATATTTGAGAATCTGTCTTGAAGGATTTAGTGAAGGACTTAATGCGCACACAAAAGTACGGAAGCCCAGAGAGGCAATAAGTGCAAGAAAAACCGATGTAAAAACTCGCCGTTTGCTTTAATTTTCAAACGGGACTCAAACCCCCGCTCTCCTGGGTGAAAGTCCTGTGTTTGTTTGAAATCTTGTGGCCAAAATGAGTATAACAACAACAAACACTTGACAAAAAAACATATATATATATATATATATATATATATATATATATATATATATATATATATATATATATATATATATATATATATATATACAGTACAGGCCAAAAGTTTGGACACATTTTCTCATTCAATGCGTTTCCTTTTTATTTTCATGACTATTTACATTGTAGATTCTCACTGAAGGCATCAAAACTATGAATGAACACATATGGAATTATGTACTTAACAAAAAAGTGTGAAATAACTGAAAACATGTCTTATATTTTAGATTCCTCAAAGTAGCCACCCTTTGCTTTTTTTGATAACTCTGCAAACCCTTGGTGTTCTCTCAATGAGCTTCATGAGGTAGTCACCTGAAATGGTTTTACCTTCACAGGTGTGCCTTGTCAGGGTTAATTAGTGGAATTATTTCCCTTATTAATAAAAAAAGCAAAGGGTGGCTACTTTGAAGAATCTAAAATATAAGACATGTTTTCAGTTATTTCACACTTTTTTTGTTAAGTACATAATTCCATATGTGTTCATTCATAGTTTTGATGCCTTCAGTGAGAATCTACAATGTAAATAGTCATGAAAATAAAAAGGAAACGCATTGAATGAGAAAGTGTGTCCAAACTTTTGGCTTTTCTTTCTCACTTCTTGCCCCCCAGGGCTTCCGTATATTTGTGTTACATGCATCCTGAAAACCCTGAACTACCTGGAACTATCCTATGATGATTTCCTGTCATGGAAATAGTCCTGGAGAAATTCCAATATTTACCAAAATGTTGCTAAAAACAAGAATCTGTCCTGAATAAGCTTAATAATGTAGAGTAAATTCAACGAGGTTGCAACATTTACACACTTTGTATATGAATGTTTTACTGGGATAGTCCCAGTGGGATTGAAACTGTATTTGTACATCACAACGATGCTCCATTTGTAAGTGTCTGTCCTCGGCTGTGAGGCAATAAAGTTTTTTTAAATACGAATTTTAATGGTCACTTTGTTTCATTGCAAAGCAAAACAGAGCTGAGAAGGTTTGTACTGGCGTTAATAAAAGGCAGTTCACACCCTAAAATATGACTGAGACAGTGTTGTAGTAAAGACCACCTAAACTGAGACCGAGACAAGACCGAGACTTTGAGGGGTTGAGAACGAGACTTTGAGGGATTGAGACTGAGACTTTGAGGGGTTGAGAACGAGACTTTGAGGGGTTGAGAACGAGACTTTGAGGGGTTGAGACCGAGACTTTGAGGGGTTGAGAACGAGACTTTGAGGGGTTGAGAACGAGACTTTGAGGGGTTGAGAACGAGACAAGACCAAGACTTTGAGGGGTTGAGACCGAGACTTTGAGGGGTTGAGACCGAGACAAGAACGAGACTTTGAGGGGTTGAGAACGAGACTCTGAGGGGTTGAGAACGAGACTTTGAGGGGTTGAGACCGAGACGAGAACGAGACTTTGAGGGGTTGAAAAACGAGACTTTGAGGGGTTGAGAACGAGACTTTGAGGGGTTGAGAAGACACTTTGAGGGGTTGAGACCGAGACTTTGAGGGGTTGATAACGAGACTTTGAGGGGTTGAGAAGAGACTTTGAGGGGTTGAGAAGAGACTTTGAGGGGTTGAGAACGAGACTTTGAGGGGTTGAGAACGAGACTTTGAGGGGTTGAGAACGAGACTTTGAGGGGTTGGAACCGAGACAAGAACGAGACTTTGAGGGGTTGAGAACGAGACTTTGAGGGGTTGAGAACGAGACTTTGAGGGGTTGAGAACGAGACTTTGAGGGGGTTGAGAACCCGAGACTTTGAGGGGTTGAGAACGAGACTTTGAGGGGTTGAGAACGAGACTTTGAGGGGTTGAAGAACGAGACTTTGAGGGGGTTGAGAACGAGACTTTGAGGGGTTGAGACGAGACAAGAACGAGACTTTGAGGGGTTGAGAACGAGACTTTGAGGGGTTGAGAACGAGACTTTGAGGGGTTGAGAACGAGACTTTGAGGGGTTGAGAACGAGACTTTGAGGGGTTGAGAACGAGACTTTGAGGGGTTGAGAACGAGACTTTGAGGGGTTGAGACCGAGACAAGAACAGACTTTGAGGGGTTGAGAAGAGACTTTGAGGGGTTGAGAACGAGACTTTGAGGGGTTGAGACCGAGACAAGAACGAGACTTTGAGGGGTTGATAACGAGACTTTGAGGGGTTGAGAACGAGACTTTGAGGGGTTGAGAACGAGACTTTGAGGGGTTGAGAAGAGACTTTGAGGGGTTGATAACGAGACTTTGAGGGGTTGAGACCGAGACAAGAGACTTTGAGGGGGTTGAGAACGAGACTTTGAGGGGTTGAGAACGAGACTTTGAGGGGTTGGAACCGAGACAAGAACGAGACTTTGAGGGGTTGAAACCGAGACAAGAACGAGACTTTGAGGGGTTGAGAACGAGACTTTGAGGGGTTGAGAACGAGACTTTGAGGGGTTGAGAACGAGACTTTGAAGGGTTGAGAACGAGACTTTGAGGGGTCGATAACGAGACTTTGAGGGGTTGAGACCGAGACAAGAACGAGACTTTGAGGGGTTGAGAACGAGACTTTGAGGGGTTGAGAACGAGACTTTGAGGGGTTGAGACCGAGACAAGAACGAGACTTTGAGGGGTTGAAAAACGAGACTTTGAGGGGTTGAGAACGAGACTTTGAGGGGTTGAGAAGAGACTTTGAGGGGTTGAGAAGAGACTTTGAGGGGTTGATAACGAGACTTTGAGGGGTTGAGACCGAGACAAGAACGAGACTTTGAGGGGTTGAGAACGAGACTTTGAGGGGTTGAGAACGAGACTTTGAGGGGTTGGAACCGAGACAAGAACGAGACTTTGAGGGGTTGGAACCGAGACAAGAACGAGACTTTGAGGGGTTGAGAACGAGACTTTGAGGGGTTGAGAACGAGACTTTGAGGGGTTGAGAACGAGACTTTGAAGGGTTGAGAACGAGACTTTGAGGGGTTGAGAACGAGACTTTGAGGGGTTGAGACCGAGACTTTGAGGGGTTGAGAACGAGACTTTGACGGGTTGAGACCGAGACTTTGAGGGGTTGAAACCGAGACTTGGGGGGATTGTCAGGGTCTTTGGAAATTATACAATTACTGTATATCTGTAAAGTGTCTTGAGACAACTCCTGTTCAATTGAATAATAGATTATAAACTATGATACAACATCATCAGAAAAAGCAAAATACTTCTCAGACGTTCAGAAATTGCTGCAAATTGCATTACAATTTCGGTTCTTGCACAGTGTAGGGAACCCTGATCTATAGACTGCATATATTAATAATCCTCCTGCAGCACCTCGGTCCTCCAGCAGGGGGCGGTATAACTCCACACACCTAAACATCCTCCTCCATCCGTTTCACCTCACATCTCCTTCCCTTTATTCTTTCCTTGAACCTTACATTTTCCCTCTGCTCTCTACTTTGTTTCCTCCTCTTCTTCTTGTATTCGTGAGACTTTCTTACATTGCTTCAGCCAGTGTGTCACAGTGTGTGGTATGCCAGCTTTAGTTACTAGTTACTTTAGTTACTCCGCTACATTCATCTGTTACAGCTTTAGTTACTAGTTACTTTAGTTACTCCGCTACATTCATCTGTGCCAGCTTTAGTTACTAGTTACTTTAGTTACTCCGCTACATTCATCTGTTCCAGCTTTAGTTACTAGTTACTTTAGTTACTCCGCTACATTCATCTGTTCCAGCTTTAGTTACTAGTTACTTTAGTTACTCCGCTACATTCATCTGTTCCAGCTTTAGTTACTTGTTACTTTAGTTAATCCGCTATTCATCTGTTACAGCTTTAGTTACTAGTTACTTTAGTTACTCCGCTATTCATCTGTTACAGCTTTAGTTACTAGTTATTTTAGTTACTCCGCTACATTCATCTGTGCCAGCTTTAGTTACTAGTTACTTTAGTTACTCCACTACATTCATCTGTTCCAGCTTTAGTTACTAGTTAATTTAGTTACTCCACTACATTCATCTGTTACAGCTTTAGTTACTAGTTACTTTAGTTACTCCGCTACATTCATCTGTTACAGCTTTAGTTACTAGTTACTTTAGTTACTCCGCTACATTCATCTGTTACAGCTTTAGTTACTAGTTACTTTAGTTACTCCGCTACATTCATCTGTTCCAGCTTTAGTTACTAGTTACTTTAGTTACTAGTTAATTTAGTTACTCCACTACATTCATCTATTACAGCTTTAGTTACTAGTTACTTTAGTTACTCCGCTATTCATCTGTTACAGCTTTAGTTACTAGTTACTTTAGTTACTCCGCTACATTCATCTGTTACAGCTTTAGTTACTAGTTACTTTAGTTACTCCGCTACATTCATCTGTTACAGCTTTAGTTACTAGTTACTTTAGTTACTCCGCTACATTCATCTGTTACAGCTTTAGTTACTAGTTATTTTAGTTACTCCGCTATTCATCTGTTACAGCTTTAGTTACTAGTTACTTTAGTTACTCCACTACATTCATCTGTTACAGCTTTAGTTACTAGTTACTTTAGTTACTCCGCTACATTCATCTGTTACAGCTTTAGTTACTAGTTACTTTAGTTACTAGTTACTTTAGTTACTCCACTACATTAATCTATTACAGCTTTAGTTACTAGTTACTTTAGTTACTAGTTACTTTAGTTACTCCACTACATTCATCTATTACAGCTTTAGTTACTAGTTACTTTAGTTACTCCACTACATTCATCTGTTACTCTGATACATTCATCTGTTACAGCTTTAGTTACTAGTTACTTTAGTTACTAGTTACTTTAGTTACTCCGCTACATTCATCTGTTCCAGCTTTAGTTACTAGTTACTTTAGTTACTCCGCTACATTCATCTGTTCCAGCTTTGGTTACTAGTTACTTTAGTTACTAGTTACTTTAGTTACTCCACTACATTCATCTGTTACAGCTTTGGTTACTAGTTACTTTAGTTACTAGTTACTTTAGTTACTCCACTACATTCATCTGTTACAGCTTTGGTTACTAGTTACTTTAGTTACTCCACTACATTCATCTGTTACAGGTTTAGCTACTACTTACTTTAGTTACTAGTTACTTTAGTTACTCAGCTACATTCATCTGTTACAGCTTTAGTTACTAGTTACTTTAGTTACTCCACTACATTCATCTGTTACAGCTTTAGTTACTAGTTACTTTAGTTACTCCACTACATTCATCTGTTCCAGCTTAATTACTAGTTACTTTAGTTACTCCGCTACATTCATCTGTTACAGCTTTAGTTACTAGTTACTTTAGTTACTCCACTACATTCATCTGTTACAGCTTTAGTTACTAGTTACTTTAGTTACTCCACTACATTCATCTGTTCCAGCTTTAGTTACTAGTTACTTTAGTTACTCCGCTACATTCATCTGTTCCAGCTTTAGTTACTAGTTACTTTAGTTACTCCGCTACATTCATCTGTTCCAGCTTTAGTTACTAGTTACTTTAGTTACTCCACTACATTCATCTGTTCCAGCTTTAGTTACTAGTTACTTTAGTTACTCCGCTACATTCATCTGTTCCAGCTTTAGTTACTAGTTACTTTAGTTACTCCACTACATTCATCTGTTCCAGCTTTAGTTACTAGTTACTTTAGTTACTCCACTACATTCATCTGTTCCAGCTTTAGTTACTAGTTACTTTAGTTACTCCACTACATTCCTCTGTTCCAGCTTTAGTTACTAGTTACTTTAGTTACTGTGCTACATTCATCTGTTCGAGCTTTAGTTACTAGTTACTTTAGTTACCCTACTACATTCATCTGTTACAGCTTTAGTTACTAGTTACTTTAGTTACTCCACTACATTCATCTGTTCCAGCTTTAGTTACTAGTTACTTTAGTTACTCCACTACATTCATCTGTTCCAGCTTTAGTTACTAGTTACTTTAGTTACTCCGCTACATTCATCTGTTCCAGCTTTAATTACTAGTTACTTTAGTTACTAGTTACTTTAGTTACTCCACTAGCTCACAGACTTTTAATTAAGTTACACTTTCAATGCAGGACTTCTACTTGTAACAGAGTATTTTTTACATTGTATTAGTGCTTTTACTGCAGTAAAGGATCTGAATACTTCTCCCACCGCTGAATGTTTCTCATATTATGGGATGTATTATCGCTGTTGTTGCTGCTGTGTCCACTTGGTGGTGATCCAACCTTTGCTTTGCTGCCTCCTCCTTTTCTCACACTCAGAGACGTCGATGCTCGACGCGTCTTCGTCCTGATTTTTCCTAAATCTACCTGTTCTTTATATGCGCAGTTGCTTTTTAATCCCCTTTTTTTGTAACCCTGGTTTTGTGTAAATAAAGTTTATTTCCCACTCGTCTGTCGCTCATCTTTACCAAAAGGAGAGATATGGTACAGACATATGTTCACATTCATGTTTAATATGATTGTTTGCACCATTCACGGAGGAAAATCCCGCAGAAGTGTAACTTATCGTGGCAATAAACACTTTTCTGGTTCAGAGAGAAGAGACAGCGCGAGAAAAACGGGACTTAGGGCGTAACCTCGCGATACTCCGCCCTTCTCTCTCTCCCTCCTTCCTTTCCAACTCTCTCTCTCTCTCTCTCTCTCTCTCTGTGTGCGTCTCTCTCTCCTTCTCTCTCTCTATCTCTCTCTCCTTTTCTTTCTCTCGCTCTCTCTCTCCTTCTCTCTCTGTGTATGTGTCTCTCTCTCTCTCTCTCTCTCTCTCTCTCTCTCTCTCTCTCTCTCTCTCTCTCTCTCTCTCTCTCTCTCTCTCCGGTCGATCAAGCGGCGGGGATGACGGGAGTCCGGGCCGGTCAGACCTATACCAGCCCACCGACGCACGGACGCGCAGCAACACACTCCGGTCTCACGGCAAAAACTTCCCACTTTTTCACCTTCAATTCATTTCTCCAAAAAGAAGAAGACAAAGAAGAAGAAAGGAAAAAAAAAAAAAAACAGAAACATAAAAGCAACAGCTGGAGCCGCGAGAGAGAGAGAGAGAGAGAGAGGGAGAGGACTTTTATTTCATTTTAGACGGCGCATGTGTTCCCGTTAATTACCTAATCATCACACCTGAGGAGGATGAGAAGAAATCCGTTGGTTTAGCGCGCTGAGGGTGAAGGGCAGGAGTGTGTTTTTCGGAATTTCAAAGGGGGGAATTAAAGGAACATGAAGCCGCTTCTCCCGGAGGACTTAAGCGTCTGAAGTTTATTTATTTTTTTGTTGTTGGAAGATGCCGGAAGAAGACACCGAGCAGACGGAGTGAAACAGCCCGGTGCGCACCACCCTCTCCCCGGCAGGACCGAAGCGCGACAGTCCGCCTTTTGTGCCGCTGCTGGAGGGGACACTTCTGCGGCTCCTCCCGCATCTTTATCGCTCTGTTTGGATGTAAAAAAAACCCAACAACAACAACAACCACCCCCGTCTTCACCTTCTTTCTTCGAGAGATTTTTTTATTGCCAAACACTTTTTGTTTGTTTCCCCACCTCCCCTTTGGCGCTGTGCGGAGTTTCTGTGCTCATGGATCGGCCACTTTGCGCCTTCTCTCCGGATGCGATTTGGCAGCTGTGAGCGGGGCGCGCCGGAGCCGTGATGGTGCGGATGGTGATGGTGTGAGAGACGCAGGAGTTTCACATGTGAGTACCGGCGTTTCTTTGGTATTATTGCTTGAAATGTTGGCATGTTGTTGCGGGTTGAACTCTGACCTTTTTTGGGTTTTTTTTTTAAAGAGCCCGTTGATCCGGACAGTTGAGTCCAAACACCTGCGACACTGAGTCAAAAAAATAACTTCTGTTAAAGAGAAATATTTAATATTTTTATTTTGTCCGGAACGAAAATAACTGCAACACAAGTTTTGATCAGTTTGTCACCAAATGTAGGCATGTTTCCACTCATTATGGGGTTAAAACTACATTTAATATGTATTTCTTTTGCAACCAGGGGCGTAGGCAAGGGTCTAACTTTGGTTTGATCACAGGGGGTGTCTGGGGTGCTTTTAAATCCCCATTCCTGCATTTCTACATACATTTTATAAGGACTATGGGGATAGCTTACAAAATCCAGGAAATATTGCAGTTGACCATAATGAACTCAAAAGAATATTGGGCTATTAAACAATGTAAAGGTTGATATGTCTTAATTTCTTTATTGCTTTAAATAGGGGCCAATCACAGAGACTTGTCAATAAAATAATATCAAACAAATGTGAAAGTAGGACACACACACACACACACACACACACACACACACACACACACACACACACACACACACTGACACACAGGCACACACACAAGGGGACACACGGCTAAAAACAAGGACAGCAAAGCTCTAATTTAATTCTTCTCTTGTTTTTTTTGTTCTAAACTTTCTGCATAATCAAAGCATCCCTCGTATGTCAGGAATTATTTACATCTTTGACAAATCTGTCAGGAAAAAATGACAAATTTAGCAAAAAGCTACACATTTTTGGAAAAAAAGTGACCCTCATGTTGAGAAAAGCGACCAAAATGTGGATAAAAGCAACAGAAATGTTGATAAAAGCAACTTAAATTGTTCAAAAACAACCAGAATGTTGATTAAAAGCAACTTAAATTGTTAAAAAAACAACCAAAATGTTGATAAAAGCAACAGAAAAGTTGATAAAAGCGACCAAAATGTTGATAAAAGCAACAGAAATGTTGATAAAAGAGACCAAAATGTTGATGAAAGCAACTTAAATGTTAAAAAAATAACCAAAATGTTGATAAATGCAACAGAAATGTTGAAAAAAAAACGACAAAAAGCTGAGATCTTGCCTATAGGGCTCCCAATTGTTACGGGCCGGCTCTGAACGCATCCTATAAATAATACCCTAAATCACTTATGAAAGGAGCTCATTTTCACATACAAACTCTACAATATTTTTTAAATCGACCGATTTAAAAAGAATTATTTAAATATAAGGTGATTAACAAATACATAAAACAGAAGTGTGAATACCAGAAGGTGCACAAAATGTATTGGACTTCTTGTGTTGTACTGCGGTGTATATATAGTGTATACTTAGTTTCTGTAACTTTAATTTTTGTGAGGAAAAATATAGTTTTATGTAAAACGGGTATAGGTGTAATAAGCTCCGGCTTCAGCCTACACCTTTTCGGTCTAGTGTGTTTCTTGTCTCTGTGTATGTTAGGCTGTTGTGAGTTACAGATGGCCCAAAAAAAGAATTAAATTAAACTAAACTAAACTAAACACAGACACAACAGAACTATTCACGTTTCATGCTTCTGACACTCGGAGTGATTTTTTTTTTTTAGGTGGCACCGACTCAGTTTGACCCTGAATACAACATTTTCTCTCGTCTCTCAGACTCATGTTGATGAGCTATACTTTCTCCCTCTCCGGAGACTCCTTGAGTTGTTTCTTCTGTTCCTATGCAACCCCGGCTCTCCATACCAGCCGTGCCGTGCCGTGCTGAGCCGCGCCACCACTTTCCACTAATTAACCTGGTCTGTTTATGTGAGAGGACATCCATTTGGGGCTTTGGTTTGTTGTCATATCTGGTCTGTTTTGCATCTATTAGTTACTGTAATATTGCCTCTCTCATAGTGCGTCCGTGGTTCTCAGTGCTGTCGTACGTACGGTACAGTAGTTACTCTGATCTTCTTCTGGTTGCTACGATTTAAAAAACATTATGTAACACAGGGACTTCCCCCCCCAGTGTTGGATAAGTAGTCGATCTTATCTTCTATCTTCACTGATGAATTTAAGTGACGTTATATATAGGACTTAAATGTGTTTTTGTATTCTACAACAAAGCCACTACATTCGTATTATTATATTCATGGTGTTTTGGATCTACTTGCTGTTTTTATTCTTTTTATATTTTGCAAATATTGAAGTGACCTCTGAGTATCCTGACCTTGTGTATATCATATCTGCTGCGTGTCTCTATCTACATCGCTGTAACATTTGTGTTTTTCATTCTGAGGAACTTGAGCGTGTTTGTGTGTGAGACTCGGATGTGTGTGTGTATGTGTGTGTGTTTGTTTCTTGTGCTCTTTGTCTGTAATTTCTATATTACTCCTGTTGTGTTCCTAATATTAATCATAATTACGGCGGCCACTGTTTTCCTGAAGCGATTCACCAAAGTCCTGATTTGATATCCGATTTGATTTAATTATCGATTTTTTTTTTTTTAAATAAGGGATTGTTTGTGTTACAGTTGTCCAGACGGAGAAGAGACGATCTGTCTGGCAGCTTTCGGAAGACTTGGGTTTTTATACATCGATAGTCATCGCCAGACCTTCCTCCACAGCACTGCGGAGGAAGGTCTGGCTAGTCCACACAGCATTCTGGGATGGGAGAAAAACGTGCTCTGTTTTATCGGCATTTCTTTAAACCAATCACAATCGTCTTGGGGGGTGGGGCTTAGCACCGGACGGAGCTACGGTGCCTCTGCTAAATAGCCTCTGGAAGGAACTTGTTTTGGTGGAACGCGTGTATGTTCCAAAGTAGTTTTTAGTCGTGCAACAGAAAACTCCGATTGGACAGATAGTCTAGCTAGCTGTCTGGATTTACCCTGCAGAGATCTGAGGAGCAGTTAACCATAGTCCTCACAAATCAGCCGGAGGTTAGAACGCCAACTAGGGCTGTAACGAAACACCAAACCCACGATTCGGTTCATATCACGATTTTTGACCCACGATTCAATACAAACCTTGATTTCTTTTTTTTTTATTTTTATTTTTGCCACATGGCATCGTTTTGTCATTGACTTACATGCCACTTTGCAGTAATACAACAGAGACCTTATTTATTGATATTGATTGATTTTAATATCGATCGATCCAACAGCAAAGATTCTTCTGTACCTTTTTTTGAAAATAATGTCTCCAAAATCGTTTCAGGGGTTCATTAACTTGTTCGAATGAGACATAATGTTAATGATAACCGTAATGGACAATTCCACCTCCAACCTGTAGGGGGACCGAAGAGTGCTTTAGTGCCTACTATAAAGGTGCTGTTTGACAAGTAGCTAATGCTTGATGTTTTGTTACTCTTATTTTATTACATCCTATATTTATATATTTATACTTATATTGTCTGTTCTGTTAACCTGTTTGTTCAACTTATTTTAGATAATGTGTAACATGCACCTACGACACCAAAACAAATTCCTTGTATGTGTAAAAAATGTACTTGGCAATAAAGCTTTTCTGATTCTGATAAGATTACGGCATCGTTCGACACGCTCAGTTATTTTTCAGTATGATTGTTTTTGACCACGGTTAACAACGCTGGGCTAACCCACGAATTCATCAGTGACGTTAACCGTATAGAGAGGCGACTGATGTAATGGTAATTTCGCCAGCTAGCACAGCCCTGTCGGTCTGACTCACTCTCAGTCGGGATGAGAGCTGACAACAACCCCGGGGGAAAAATCCAAAGTCGGCCCCCAGCCAGCTGGCAGCCAGACACTACAGTACAGGCCCAAAGTTTGGACACACCTTCTCATTCAATGTGTTTCCTTTTTATTTTCATGACTATTTACATTGTAGATTCTCACTGAAGGCATCAAAACTATGAATGAACACATATGGAATTATGTACTTAACAAAAAAGTGTGAAATAACTGAAAACATGTCTTATATTTTAGATTCTTCAAAGTAGCCACCCTTTGCTTTTTTTTGATAACTCTGCAAACCCTTGGTGTTCTCTCAATGAGCTTCATGAGGTAGTCACCTGAAATGGTTTTACCTTCACAGGTGTGCTTTGTCAGGGTTCATTAGTGGAATTTGTTCCCTTATTAATAAAAAAAGCAAAGGGTGGCTACTTTGAAGAATCTAAAATATAAGACATGTTTTCAGTTATTTCACACTTTTTTGTTAAGTACATAATTCCATATGTGTTCATTCATAGTTTTGATGCCTTCAGTGAGAATCTACAATGTAAATAGTCATGAAAATAAAAAGGAAACGCATTGAATGAGAAGGTGTGTCCAAACTTTTGGCCTGTACTGTACATCATCACAGCAATCCAGACCCGGTCAGCACTTCAATCCGATGCTAAGGACGCTAACGGCAGTTTACTGAACCGTCGGGAAAACCGACTAGGGCACCCGAGTCAGGACAGCAGCCAATCGTAACATTACACCTCCGTTGGAAAGGGGGCGTTTTTATTTGTGTTTATTATTAGGATCCCCATTAGCTGACGCCCAGACGACAAGCTAGTCTTCCTGGGGGTCCAAAACAACATTTAATCAGACCGCGATGTTGCCTTCTCACTCCGCAACACAGGTTCTTGGATCTGGAGTATTGTGATTCCGGTTTCATATTGCCGACACAAAGGAGGATGTAGACTACCTGCTATATTAATTCTGAATGATGAGTAGGGATGGGCATCGTTTGGATTTTAACGATTCTGATTCCAATTCCGATTCTTCCTTCCGGTTCTCATCGATTCTCGATTCCGATTCTTTGAGTGGTGGAATTGAAACGGGTTAGATGCTTATTTCACAAATAAGAGGAAAGTTTTATTTTGATTCATAGGTGGGTTGCAGTTTTACAGCTTTTACAATGCAAAATAAAGCCAGACTATCACTGCAACAAGAGATGTGTTAAAAATGACACAACATGTGTAGTCCCTGAACACACTCTACACATGTTGTGTCATTTTTAACACAAGAGTTGTGTCATCTCTTTTTGCAGTGTGTTCTCAAAGACTTTGGTAAGGAGACAATAAAAAAAAATTTGATGTAAATACTTAAAATTTCCTGTCCCGCCAAAGGTGAAAGAAATGCAATTTAAAGTAATGAATAGGATTTATCCCACTAATCATTTCTTAAAACATAGATTTAAAAATGGATGTAGGAAACTGTACACTGCAAAAAGAGATGTGTTAAAAATGACACAACGTGTAGAATTTTAACACGTGGTGAGTGTGTTCAGGGACTACACTGCAGACTAGAGCTCCGCTTACTGTGCTGCACGGCTGCAACACAACAAGTGCCTGGCTGCTTACGGAAACCAAAACTTGCGCGTGTTAAATTTGGAAACCCATGATCAGATTTGAAACCAAATCCTCCAAACGATTCCAATAAAGAAACTATTCTGATGAAAATCGTAATTTTTGAAACGATTCCGATTTAGGAATCGGTTCTCGATGGACAACCCTAATGATGAGTACAAACCAAAAACTTTTTTAAATGCTGTTTTAAAAATCTGAATCATCAGGTCTAATAGGCCAAGAAAACTGAATCGCTGCATCTCTACGTCCTTCTATTCTTCTCTCCTCCCTCCCGATGATGAAGCTAGTCTTCCTGGGGGTCCAAAACAACATTTAATCAGACCGCGATGTGCCGCGATTCTGCCTTCTCACACGATCGGAGTATCGTGATTTCCAGGGCTGTCCTCAACTAAAGAAATTCTTAGTCGACTAACACTTATAGGATTTAGTCGACTAATCGATTAGTTGATTTAATTGACAGAGCTGTGCGCTTTGAGAGGTGGTTAAGACTAGAAAAGCACAATATAAATGTAGTTAATTAACCATCTGTAAAACTGAGTTTCTCCACAATTAATCCTGCAAAAGCACCACTTTATATCTTGTGTTTACCATAAATGTGCTCAGACGTTTCTTGGAAATGAGTAATTAAGCATGAATAAGCATAAAAAATGACTAATGGACTAAAGAAATCTTAGTCGGCTAAGACCAAAACTACCGATTAGTCGACTAATCGACTAAGAGGTGGCAGCCCTAGTGATTTCGGTTTCATATTGCCGACACAAAGGAGGATGTAGACTAACTGCTATATTAATGTTCTGAATGATGAGTACAGACCCTTTAAATAACTTTTATAAAATGCTGTTCTTAAAATCAGCAGGTCTAAAAAAAAACAAATAGGCCAAGAAAACTGAATCGCTGCATCTCTACATCCTTCTATTCTTCTCTCCTCCCTCCAGTCCATTTTCCTCCCTACCTGCCTGCCTGCCGTTCTCTGATCTACCTCCCGTCTCTTTCCACCTTCCTGCCAACTGTCCCCATGTCCTGGCTCGCGATCACTACTCGCCCATCTCCACTCTCACATACTCTACCTCCGCTCCTTTCTTCTTACAGTCCTTATTTTATATGAGATAAGATAGACTTTATTGTCCCCCGAAGGGACATTTTAGTTTTGGACTCTGTCTGTTCCGCAGATTCACAAAGACAAGACAACATCCAGAAAATAAGCATCTCTCAACACATACTCTCATGCAACACAGAACATGCTTTCATATACATTAGACAGGTACGTATATAGTAATACTCTCATATACATTAGACAGGTACGTATATAGTAATACTCTCATATACATTAGACAGGTACGTATATAGTAATACTCTCATATACATTAGACAGGTACGTATATAGTTATACTCTCATATACATTAGACAGGTACGTATATAGTAATACTCTCATATACATTAGACAGGTACGTATATAGTAATACTCTCATATACATTAGACAGGTACGTATATAGTAATACTCTCATATACATTAGACAGGTACGTATATAGTAATACTCTCATATACATTAGACAGGTACGTATATAGTTATACTCTCATATACATTAGACAGGTACGTATATAGTTATACTCTCATATACATTAGACAGGTACGTATATAGTTATACTCTCATATACATTAGACAGGTACGTATATAGTAATACTCTCATATACATTAGACAGGTACGTATATAGTAATACTCTCATATACATTAGACAGGTACGTATATAGTTATACTCTCATATACATTAGACAGGTACGTATATAGTTATACTCTCATATACATTAGACAGGTACGTATATAGTAATACTCTCATATACATTAGACAGGTACGTATATAGTAATACTCTCATATACATTAGACAGGTACGTATATAGTAATACTCTCATATACATTAGACAGGTACGTATATAGTTATACTCTCATATACATTAGACAGGTACGTATATAGTTATACTCTCATATACATTAGACAGGTACGTATATTGTAATACTCTCATATACATTAGACAGGTATGTATATAGTAATACTCTCATACATTAGACAGGTACGTATATAGTTATACTCTCATATACATTAGACAGGTACGTATATAGTAATACTCTCATATACATTAGACAGGTACGTATATAGTAATACTCTCGTATACATTAGACAGGTATGTGTATATAGTTATACTCTCATATACATTAGACAGGTATGTGTATATAGTTATACTCTCATATACATTAGACAGGTACGTATATAGTAATACTCTCATATACATTAGACAGGTATGTATATAGTAATACTCTCATATACATTAGACAGGTATGTATATAGTAATACTCTCATATACATTAGACAGGTATGTATATAGTAATACTCTCATATACATTAGACAGGTACGTATATAGTAATACTCTCATATACATTAGACAGGTATGTGTATATAGTAATACTCTCATATACATTAGACAGGTATGTGTATATAGTTATACTCTCATATACATTAGACAGGTACGTATATAGTAATACTCTCATATACATTAGACAGGTATGTATATAGTAATACTCTCATATACATTAGACAGGTACGTATATAGTAATACTCTCATATACATTAGACAGGTACGTATATAGTAATACTCTCATATACATTAGACAGGTACGTATATAGTAATACTCTCATATACATTAGACAGGTATGTATATAGTAATACTCTCATATACATTAGACAGGTACGTATATAGTAATACTCTCATATACATTAGACAGGTACTTTTATAGTTATACTCTCATATACATTAGACAGGTATGTGTATATAGTAATACTCTCATATACATTAGACAGGTACGTATATAGTAATACTCTCATATACATTAGACAGGTACGTATATAGTTATACTCTCATATACATTAGACAGGTATGTGTATATAGTAATACTCTCATATACATTAGACAGGTACGTATATAGTAATACTCTCGTATACATTAGACAGGTACGTATATAGTTATACTCTCATATACATTAGACAGGTACGTATATAGTAATACTCTCATATACATTAGACAGGTACGTATATAGTTATACTCTCATATACATTAGACAGGTACGTATATAGTAATACTCTCATATACATTAGACAGGTACGTATATTGTAAGCACATTAACTCCTTTTATTGAACAACCCTGTCGGCTGCATTCTCCCCAATTAGGGTGACCAGACGTCCTGAAAAATTAGGGACAGTCCCGAAATCCAAGCAGTGGTCCCGAATCCCGAATCTTGCTCAATTTGTCCCGCAAATTAGAGCAAAGTGTCAAGAGCAGACTCTGGAGTAGTTATAGTCTGATTGAACATTAAAAACAGTTCATGGTGGTTTTTAACTGAGTCGTCCTGCAGCAGCCAGCTCCTGTAATCACCTGAGTTCATGATTTTAATGATTTTGACAGTTGAGTTTCTGAATAAAAATCATTAATAATTTTGGTGCGTAGTTTTGAAATTCATGTTAAGTACCAGGCAGCCACCAGAAGGAGTGATTGGATTGGATGTTGCTGATGTTAAAGCGCAGACATGACAGACAATTAATCATTTTGGTGCAGAGTTTTGTAATTCATGTTAGAGTCTCGTCCCGAATTTTAGCCATTCTCATCTGGTCACCCTATCCCCAATAAGTGTAGCACAGCCCCTTGCACAATGAGATATTGCACAACTAACATATTGCTACAGGCCAGATGTTTTTTTTACCATTTTATTTTATTGCATTTTGCACCGTGGGTCTGAGAGGACGCAAATTTCATTTGTGCCGTATGTCGTGCATGTATAGTACATCTGACAATAAAGCTGACTTGACTTTCTTCAAGTCAATCCTCACGTACATCAGGGCATCCACCTTTCTTTTTTTTATTTTAAGATCATTTTTTGGGGCTTTTCCCTTTTAAGTAGTGACAGTGGATGGACAGGAAAGGGGGAGAGAGATTGGGGATGACACGCAGCAAAGGGCAGCAGGTCAGATTCGAACTTGCGCCGCTTCAGGACTCGGCCAACATGGGGTGAACCCTCTTACTGGGTGAGCTAGAGGCCACCCCCACCTTTTTTTAATTTACACAATGCACAGGTTCAAGTTTTTACTGTGACGGCACAAACCGAAGACGACCCTGTGTATAAAACTACACCAGTTATTTTTCACTCGCGATGCATGAAAGAAAAAGAAAATGGGTGCACAGGACACGTAACCTGGCAGGTGATTGGATGAAAACAACTGTAATGTCCGCAACACTGCTTTAAACTCCCATATTTAATATAAATGCAGCGTTTTGACCCTACTGGGTCTTCTTCTTTGTCTCCTTTTGCCTGAAGAAGACCCAGTTGGGTCAAAACGTTGCATTTATATTAAATATGGGATTTATATTAAAGCAGTGTTGCAGACATTTCAGTTTTTTTTTCACTTTAAGTACTTTTCATTTGTCCTGCACCTGCCAGAAGGTGGGATGTGCACACAATTTACTTTTATAAATTAGGTGATTTGAATGAACCCATAGGCATAGATTTTTGGGGGGAATGCAGGGAATATGCCCCACACACCAATATTTAGAAGAGGTACATTAGTCTGCCTCAAAGAATTATGAAAGACAATCCCAAAAGAGGTAAAAAATAACCGTTTATGGGGGCTCAAAACATGTACGGAAAACGCGAACCGTGTTGTGCTACACAACAGGGTGGCTGGGTTGGCTCAGTGGGTGGAGCAGGCGCACATATACTTGGAGGTTTATCCCTCGATGCAGAGGTCCAGGGTTCGAATCTGACCTGTGACGATTTCCTGCATGTCTTCTCTCTCTCTCTCTCTCTCTCTCTCTCTCTCTCTCTCTCTCTCTCTCTCTCTCTCTCTCTCTCTCATTTCTTACCTAGCTGTCCTGACAAATAAAGGCAGAAAAGCCCAAAAATGAATAAATAAAAGAACACAACAGGAAGTGAAAAATAAGGAGCTTTATGTAGATTTAAACGTTGGAGCTTCTGGCTTTAACACGGTCTCATTCTCTGACAGATTTGTTGTCGTTGATGTACACGAGTCCTTAAAAACTCCATCCCGATACATGTGGTGATGTTTTGAGTTTGCAGAAAGTTTTAAACCATACAAGAGAATTATAATTTCCTTTTTACATAACTAAAGACTTTTGCACCGTAACTTGATGCAGAAAAAAAACCATACATTACTGCAGAAAAATTCACCAGAATGCAGAAAACTTTGTTTTTCACGCTCAAAATTTTATGTGGCATAACCCCCCCCATGATATAATGTGCCTAGGCGCCTTTGAATCAGCTTTATTGGCCAGGTTTGCGCAAACAAACAAGGAATTTGACTCAGGTTAATCTTTCCTCTCAAAGTAAAACACTCACTTAACATATAAAGAATATAAACAGAGCAGACGGTGGGAAATATAATAAAAAATACTGTTAAGTATACAGTATAACATTACAATAGAATTTAGAAATTTACAAAAAATATACAACAACAATTGAAGAGAGGGAAGGAATAGTGCAATATCAGTATGGTCTGAGATTTAAGATGTGATTATAAATAGAGTGCAAGTAGGGCTGCTCGATTTTGAAAAAAAAAAAATATAATCACGATTATTTTGGTCAATGTTGAAATCACGATAATTTAACAGGATTACTCGTTGACTTCTGGAAAGATGTTGCAATTATTGAACTTAAACAGTGGTACAACTGTGAAATTTGCCTCAATACTTTTTCTATTTAAACTTTATTTTTTTCATTCAGAACACAAGAGAAAATACTTTTTTTTTTTTACTTTGCATAAACGTAATGAGCTAAATACTTGTTTTTTCCTCGATTATTCTGTTTTTGTGATCATCGGGAGCCTAAAATCATAATCCCGATTTACATTTCGATTAATTGCACAGCCCTAAGTTTCAAGGCAAGTTATTGCAGATGTGAAAGGTGTACTCAGGGTGTGTGTCGGTGCACCGTGACACCACGGAGTCCAGGTTTCGATCCGTGACGCTGGGAAAATCACCGTTTCGCACACAACAGCCTTTACTGTCGCCGCTGTGTCAACACCTCCACGGAGCTCTGCTGCGGTTCTACAACAGGTGTCCCGGCACTGCACCGCCTGCCTCGCATGCATCACATTTATGAGCGTGTGTGTGTGTGAGTGCATTTGTGTGTTGAGCTGAAAAGCCCCCACACGGTGCTGTACTGTTTGTTCAGCGTCGGAGCAGCAGGCCTGACCTTTCCTGTGCCGAGCAGCCGAGACAACACGAGCTGCTGTTTGACGGACGAGGCGAGCGAGGCGGCTCTCTCTGCTCTGACATCAGTCCCCGCAGGGCTGAAAACACCCAGCCTCCGGCTTTATTATCTGCAAGCTCTGTCGCCGTGTGAAACCTGAGAGCAGCTCCATAGCTTTTATCTTTATCTCGGGGCCTGGACCTACACAATCCATCTCTTGCCGTTTGCTTTGCAATCGTTTTTTCACGGCAATTAACTCCCATGAAAGAGCCAGACGTTTGTTGCGTATTCTGCAAAAATTGTGACCGGCAAGTTTCTGAGAACATTATATATGTGTAATGAACCCAATTGTCCAGAACCAGATCATTATAGGTCTTGTTTACACTCTGTTTCAAAGTGAGTTTCGGGGATCTGAAAACAGGTGCACAGCCGAGACACGTGGGCGTTCACACCTGTGTCTATAAAGCCCATTTCAGACCAAAGATGTCACGATGTATCGTCTCCATAGCAATGACTCCTTTGTCCTTCTGTCCCAATTTCCTACTTCCAGGCTTTTTTGTAGCTGAATAGATCACTTGTTGCGTTTTAAACTCTTTAGGGACAGTGCTAAAGTTAAATTTCTAGTGATGAATCGGCAACAAACAAGTTTTATTTCTCTGATTGACAGCTTTGTCCTAGGCGCTCCCTATTTTCAGTCTGTCTCTAGCTCGCTGCACCGTCTAAAATAGAATCTAAAATATAAGACATGTTTTCAGTTATTTCACACTTTTTTGTTAAGTACATAATTCCATATGTGTTCATTCATAGTTTTGATGCCTTCAGTGAGAATCTACAATGTAAATAGTCATGAAAATAAAAAGGAAACACATTGAATGAGAAGGTGTGTCCAAACATTTGGCCTGTACTGTATTTCAATGACAATAAACTGCTTTATTGTGGACAAACGCCTCTGCCAAGAAACATGCACAGACAGACATAAATAGGCCCATGTATATAAAAAAAACCTGTCCATGTACTGTTTGTATGCTCGTATAAGAAAACAGCAGCAAATATTTTGTTATTTTGGCCTCCATGTTTTCACCCACCTGATGCTCTAGGCTACGCCCAACCGTTGGTGGCAGACATGCAACGAGTTGTTACGCCAAACGCCGATATAACAGAAGAAGAAGAACACGCATCCCGACCATGTGAACGCTGCCAGTCGGAAAAAAACAACGTAACCACGGGGGCGATCTCTGTTATTCCCAGGTGGCATGAACGCGCCATTAATGCGTATCCACCTGACACCATTTTGTTAGGGTCAAAGGGCGCGCAGGTATCCTGTCCACACTCTCGCCAGTCACGTTCAACACATTCTCACAAATGGGCTTGTATGATGTTCTACGGTTCACATGACAGTAAAGTTTAGCCGTCAAAAAATGAGCGCCATGCGGCGAAGATTTTGGGTTCCAAATCGACTACTAAAGATTAGAAAAAAGATGTTCGCATTATCTTCAACTTTTCTTCGCTCATTTTGACTACCGGCGTGCCTAGCATTTGCCAATATTTGCTATCCACTTATGATCCGATTGCACAAGACTCATTTAAAATGTAAACAGGGTCATTGTCTCTTTTTGACCACAGATGTTTCTGAGTTTTCTGCTTTTTTATTTTTTATTGTGGTTTACATTTTTGTTTTCTCTCGAGGTTGAATTTTCCAAGAGATCTAGCAGCAGCTTGGTTTGGTCGAACACACTCCGTCTCTGTTCTGCTACGGTTTGTGTTCAGGATTATTCAGACTGGTTGTCTCCAGGATTTGGGGAAGGGGGAAGTTGTTGCAAAGTTTGTTGACATTTTAAAATGAAGTCCAAAACTCTTCTGAATAAGAACCGGATGGAAAACAGAATGCTGGTGGCTGTGAAAGAGAGCGAAAGAGAGCGAGAGAGAAGGAATAACAGGCAACAGACTGACCTCAGCTCGGTATTGTTCATGCGGACTTGCTGGTTAGTTTTTCGGGGCTGCAGGATCACCTATAAGCCCAATATGTGATGTGGTGGTTCAGACCCAAGGCGGTGACTCAGCACGGACACACACACAGCAGCTCGGAGTCAACGCTGAGTCAGGACGGACGGATCTCCTTTAATCTCGGTGATCCTCTCTTCCAGGGAGGCAGCGAGCTGAGCGCAGCGCTGACAGTTTAATTATCTGTTATTCCTCTTCTGTTAAAGAGCTTTCTTTTGCCTTCCCTTCCCTTCAACTATTTTCCTTGCCCAAAATCTGGAGACGCTGTCGGAGTCAGCAGAGCTGCAGGACTTACAGCTTTGTCATGCTCGTATTGATCCGCTGAACTTTTTAAAGAAATGTAGTTTAATGTGAAATCTGTTGAGTTAACCTTTTTTTTTTTTTTAAATAAACTCACAACTCGCTGATCTCACATTTAGCTGCCAGACACACACACACACACACACACACACACACACACACACACACACACACACTTTACTTTTGAAAAGACTTAAAACTGTTTGTGGATATTAGGAAGACGCTGACAGTTGACCCCTCTCCGACATCTCCTTGTTCTGCTTGTACAGAAGTTCGGTTGGTTTGTCTGTTTGTCGGCAGGATTTTGGGAAAAGCAAGTGGCCCGATTTCACTCATTTCAAGATTTCCGAATCACAGGGAACATGACATGGTTGGAAACAAATGGATTCCTTAGATCACATGTGTCAAACTCAAGGCCCACGGGCCAAATCCGGCCCCTTGTAGCTTTAGATCCGGCCCGTATATTAATTTGGGTTCACAATACATTTTGGCCCACCTAGTTGTGCGCCAAACCAAAAACGCAGGAAAGTGAGGGCTTTTGTAGGGCTCCATGTCAACACAAATGTGACAAAAAGTGTAAAAAAATGTGGGAAAAAGCAATACATTTACAAAAAGGTGACAAATGTCTGAGAAAGCCACAAAAACATCAAATATGAGGAAAAAAATCTATCAAAATGATAAAAAAAGTGACCTGCAGTAACAAAAAGCACGCCAATAAACACTACATGTCTGGCCCTTGGTGTGATTCTCTTTTTCCAGTGTGGCCCCTAGTGAAAATGAGTTTGACACCCCTGCCTTAGATGGTCCAGTTTTCATGCATGTGACTCCACTAGTTTCTTTATCTTCTTTCCTTCTGAAGGACAGTAAATTCGGACTAAAAGATTCGGTGGCAGCTCCCTCCGCCCCTCCTCTGAATAAGCCTTTTAGGCTTCATTTCTCTCCTGCAATAAAATAGTTTTTTCTCCTCCCATTGCATGTTCTTCATTTCTTCTTTTGTGCTACTAAACTAAACTAAAACTTTGACTTACTGTGAGATAAGGCAGGGCTTTGCCAAAGTCTGCGCTCTCCGAGTGCTTTTCTAGTTCCTCTTGTTCTAGTTCTTCGTGTTCTTGTTATAATTAATAACAACTATAATCGTTCCTGCCACATTTTGCAGCTGTGACTTCATCATAATAAAAGTTTCAAATGATCTCAAACTAATTAAAAATGAAAGAAACTGTAGGAGCTCTTGTCTCCATAACAACTGGATACATGTTCCAAAAAGAGGAAGCAGGAGATGTGATCGAAAAAAGCTCTTTAAAGGTACACTGTGTAGTGTGTTAAGTATTTTATTAGATAAAAATCAATGTCTTCATTCACACATATGTCCTCATTGGTGTAAAATCACCTCTGCCAATGATCTGACTTGTCCTCGTAAGCGAAGAATTTCTTCTCTGTGTTTTACGTTGGACGGGCGAGTCCGAGGAGACTTCCATGTCGTTCCGCTATTTTGAAAAACTGTAATCTCTGAGAGGGACATAGAGCACCAGCCTAACTATCTAGCTAATCCACAACGTGTTCTCGTTCAGAGCCAGCGTCACATGACTGAAACCAGCTAAAAATGGAGAAGGAGAGCAGCGAGAGGCGCTCGTCACTACTCCGGCAACATTTCAAAGCCTGCAACTGCCCTTTAGTTCATAACGGAGGATCAGACTTATGCCGAGCCACGGGAGAAGGAATCCTCCTAGTTGTCGGTACACGATCCGTTCTGCACATGCGCAAGATAATACTGTTTTACCGAGGATACGACCCTGCACGATCTGTTCCATGCTAGCCTATGGCTAGCCTCCACCGGGAAGCTAACGTTAGTTTAGCTAACAGCTAATTCGGCTAACTGCTAGCTCACAGTCTAAAATAACGTTAAATCAAACTTAATGGGAGAAGCAGGCTACAGCTAAATTAAGACTTTACAGTAATAACAATAAAGACAAGTGATGAGTGATTGGATTTTCAATGAGCACAAGTAAAGTAGAACTGACGTTAACAGCTGTTATATATGTTAACTTTTATTTTCAAGTTTTATTTTGTGGTTCTTTTAAAGTTATTACATGCTGTCTCGGCTAGCGGTTAGCCGAATTAGCCGTTAGCTAAACTAACGTTAGCTTGGTTGTCAACAGGAAGCGTGGAACAGATCGGGCAGTGTCGTAAATCCTCGTACAACAGCACATGCGCGAACATTTTGCGCATGTAGACAGTAGCCCGACAGTAGCCCAAAAAAAAGTTAAAATTAGAAGACATGTTGTCGTAGCTTCTTGGTCCATAAAGGCTACCGTAGTCGCAACACGCGTTAGAAAAAACGAGGCGCTAGAGAGCACTATTCGCTTGAATGCAAAATACAATTTCACCGCTAGATGGGAGAAATTCCTACAGTACAGGCCAAAAGTTTGGACACACCTTCTCATTCAATGCATTTCCTTTTTATTTTCATGACTATTTACATTGTAGATTCTCACTGAAGGCATCAAAACTATGAATGAACACATATGGAATTATGTACTTAACAAAAAAGTGTGAAATAACTGAAAACATGTCTTATATTTTAGATTCCTCAAAGTAGCCACCCTTTGCTTTGTTATTAATAAGGGAACAACTTCCACTAATTAACCCTGACAAAGCACACCTGTGAAGGTAAAACCATTTCAGGTGACTACCTCATGAAGCTCATTGAGAGAACACCAAGGGTTTGCAGAGTTATCAAAAAAAGCAAAGGGTGGCTACTTTGAAGAATCTAAAATATAAGACATGTTTTCAGTTATTTCACACTTTTTTGTTAAGTACATAATTCCATATGTGTTCATTCATAGTTTTGATGCCTTCAGTGAGAATCTACAATGTAAATAGTCATGAGAATAAAGAAACACATTGAATGAGAAGGTGTGTCCAAACTTTTGGCCTGTACTGTACATAGTGGACCTTTTTAAGGCGCTGACGCACCGAGCCGATAATCGACGACCGTTGGACAGTCTGGCGAGGTCAGCGACTCCAGTCCGAGGGGCTGTCGGCGTTCATTTTGGCCGATTTTGACGTGTAGAATCGGCGGTGCGGACACTGCCGGCAGTCAGACTCAAACGGCCCATCTGATTGGTGGAGAGCTAACCCGGGAGCGGAATGAGCGTGACTGGAGTCTCTCAAAATCTGACGAAAATCTTTTTAAAGCGCCCATATTCTGCTCATTTTCAGGTTCATAACTGTATTTTCAGGTTGTACCAGAATAGGTTTACATGGTTTAATATTCAAAAAACACCATATTTTATGTTGTACTGCACAGCTCTCTCTCTCTCACTGCTGCAGATCCTCTTTTCACCTGGTTTCTGTTTTAGCTACAGAGTGAGACCTCTTTTTTCATCTGCTTCTTCTGTACTATCTTTGATTGCACTCGCACATGCTCAGTAGCTCAGATGTAGAGCATGTCAGCTAGCTAAGTCTAGAGACAGTAAAAGAGAGCCTATTTCTCCAACTTCTAGTTCTAGTACTTCTAAATGAGGGCGCACATGTAAGTAGTTCTTTTGTAGATTATGGTGGACTTTATGTGTGTTGTAGCAGTGCTTTGTTATTGACAACGACGTAGCGTGCTAGCATTAGCATGCTAACGCTAGCATTCAAAGTTTGTATGCATGTGGAAGCACCAGAGACACAAAATAACACCCCAAATCCCAGAAAAAGTGATTTTTTTTTCATAATATGGGCACTTTAAATCTGAAATGAAGACAGATTCAGCAACTGCATCACGGTCTATTTCTCTCTTAAAATGTTTTCAGAAACACGTTTTTTTCGGTGAACTATTTTAGTCCAATTTGAGATCGTGTTCTGAACGAGCCGCCACGACGGTCTGGATTTGAATTTCCGCAGAAACCAGACCCAACGTGGCCCGTTCGGTTTTCATTTTTGGGCGACAATACAGATTAGCGCCGCCTGCTGTTATGGAGACGTATTACGTCTCGTCTCTTCGGTGTGTTCTGAGGAACTTTTTGGACCAAATTGGGGAGACCGATCAGCCAGACTGGCTTTTCTGCCAACGGTTGGCTGTCTGCTCGGTGTGTCTGGCCCTTTAAACTGAACTACACTTGACTTCACAGCTTTAGTAAGCAGGTCAGTTATATCATAGTCCTGTTTGGTGTGTGTGTGTGTGTGTGTGTGTGTGTGTGTGTGTGTGTGTTCTATTTTCAGGCTGGCCCGTTTGCTTTTATTGACAAAGTTCAGAGCAGCATGTCAAATCACAAAACATGAAATCAGGTGTTTATGATTCGCCCGGTGATAAAGCAACGATACTCGGGTTACAGAACAGCTGTGATATTTAGCACGAGCACAAACCCTGTTAAGCATTTTGTCATGTAGAATATCTCCACAATGCTGTGGAAACATATTCTCGATAAAGCACTTTGGACTTGTGGTCTAAATAGGCTATGTGTTCACACATTTTTCTATCAAACCCAAAGTGAAGCCTCTATTGCTTCTCCAAAAATTAGCTTTTGCATTCTTGTGAATGATTTGTGTTATGCTTTTTAGCCTAAAAACTGTCAGACATGCTGTAGATCTGCACAATATATATCATGTTTTTATCATTCGATGGTAGCTTGCATGATGAATGCATCGGGAAAGACTGCGATATTGCAACACATTAAAAATTAAATTGACTATCTGTCCAGTCTGAGTTTTCTGTTGCACGACTAAAACTACTTTTGAACGTACACACGTTCCACCAAAACAAGTTCCTTCCAGAGGCTATTTTGCAGAGACACCGTGGCTCCATCCGGAGTTTAGCACCGCCCCAAGATGATTGTGATTGGCTTAAATAAATGCCAATAAACCAGAGCACGTTTTTCTCCCATCCCCAGAATGCTGTGTGGACTAGCCAGACCCTCCTCCGCAGCGCTGTGGAGGAAGGTCTGGTAACGAATGCCAAAGGATGTGTTAGTTGTGCTCAGTTCACTGTGCAAAAAAATTAATAATTTGGAAATGATTTCCTTCCATGTTTTTATTAACTCAGAATTTAGATGTGTTTTAGCAGCAGAAAGGCAGAACCGAGTGCACTTTAACATCTCTTTATTCATCGCAAGCGATCCAGATCTTTCGTCAATGTAGTTGCGTGTTTTTCCTCAGATCGTGCAGCCCTGTCTGACGCAAACTTAGGGAGCTTAGGTACAGGTCTTTTAAAAGCTTTTGTTAAATACAGGACATTCCTTACAGTTCCACAGGCCGCTGAGGCGCTTCTACTCGCTGGCGTCAAAGTAGAAACACCAAAGAGCAGCTTGTGTCTGCGTTAATAAAGGGCTGACTGTCAACATGGCTCCTAAGGCAACACGAGGCAGCTCACAGAGGAACAAAGAGGCCTCGGAGCTGCCGCCTCAACGCTTTCAGCGTCGCTCACGGAGAATAAAACGTGCAGAATTATGCAACTCGATGGAGAATGACGAGAAGACGGGAAGAAAAGCCAGAGGCGGGAAGGTCAGAGGTCAGAGGGCCCAGTGTGATGTCATCAGGTGTGTGATGGAGAGGTGGTGTTGTGGAGTTTTTTTTCGGCTGATTTATCGCTGCGCGCTCAGTGAGGTGTCAACTTCCTCGAGTGTCTGCGGGCTTAAATCAAACGTGTGTGTGTGTGTGTGTGTGTGTGTCTGTGCGTGGGTCTGTGTGTGTGTGTGTGTGTGTGTGTGTCTGTCTGTCTCTCTGTGTGTGCGTCTCTATATGTGTGTCTGTGCGTGGGTCTGTGTGCGTGTGTGTGTGTGTGTGTCTATATGTGTGTCTGTGCGTGGGTCTGTGTGTGTGTGTGTGTGTGTGTGTGTGTGTGTGTGTGTGTCTCTCTGTGTGTGTGTGTGTGTGTCTGTGCGTCTGTGTGTCTCTCTGTTTGTGTCTCTGTGCGTCTGTGTGTGTGCGTCTTTGTGTCTCTGTGTGTGTGTGTGTGTCTCTCTGTTTGTGTCTCTGTGCGTCTCTGTGCGTCTGTGTGTCTCTGTGTGTGTGTGTGTGTGTGTGTGTGTGTGTGTGTGTGTGTGTGTGTGTGTGTCTCTGGATGTGTGTCTGTGCGTGGGTGTGTGTGTGTGTGTCTCTATATGTGTGTGTGTGTGTGTGTGTGTGTGTGTCTCTATATGTGTATATGTGTGTGTGTGTGTGTGTGTGTGTGTGTGTGTGTGTGTGTGTGTCTCTATATGTGTGTCTGTGCGTGTGTGTGTGTGTGTGTGTGTGTCTCTATATGTGTGTCTGTGCGTGGGTCTGTGTGTTTTTGTGTCTCTGTGCGTCTGTGTGTGTGCGTCTGTGTGTCTCTGTATGTTTGTGTCTCTGTGCGTCTCTCTCTGTGTGTGTGTGTGTGTCTCTGTGTGTGTGTGTGTGTCTGTGCGTCTGTGTGTCTCTCTGTTTGTGTCTCTGTGTGTGTGTGTGTGTGTGTGTGTGTGTGTGTGTCTCTGTATGTTTGTGTCTCTGTGTGTGTGTCTCTATATGTGTGTCTGTGCGTGGGTCTGTGTCTGTCTGTGTGTGTGTGTGTGTGTGTGTGTGTGTCTCTGTGCGTCTGTGTGTGTGCGTCTGTGTGTCTCTGTATGTTTGTGTCTCTGTGCGTCTCTGTGTGTGTGTGTGTGTGTGTATGTTTGTGTCTCTGTGTGTGTGTGTGTGTGTGTGCGTCTGTGTGTTTGTGTCTCTGTGTGTGTGTGTCTCTGTGTGTGTGTGTGTCTCTTTGTATGTTTGTGTGTGTGTGTGTGTGTGTGTGTGTGTGTGTGTGTGTGTGTGTCTCTGCATGTGTGTGTGTGTGTTTGTGTCTCTGTGTGTGTGTGTCTCTTTGTATGTTTGTGTGTGTGTGTGTGTGTGTGTGTGTCTCTGCATGTGTGTGTGTCTGTGTATGTTTGTGTCTCTGTGTGTGTGTGTGTGTGTGTGTGTGTGTGTGTGTGTGTGTGCGCGTCTGTGTGTTTGTGTCTCTGTGTGTGTGTGTCTCTGTGTGTGTGTGTGTCTCTTTGTATGTTTATGTGTGTGTGTGTGTGTGTGTGTCTCTGCATGTGTGTGTGTGTGTGTGTTTGTGTCTCTGTGTGTGTGTGTGTGTGTGTGTGTGTGTGTGTGTGTATATGTCTCTGTATGTGTGTGTGTGTGTGTGTGTGTGTGTGTGTGTGTGTGTGTGTGTGTGTGTGTGTGTAGTTCCTCAGAGGAGCAGGGCAGAAACGTCAATCCCACTCTGTGGATGTGTCTTCTGCTTCTCAATCATCACAAAATCATCCAAATGTAGAACACACACACACACGCCGAGATTTCACCTGTTCGTCGGGATAGCCGCCCCCTTTGGGACCACAACTCCCAGCTGTAACTATAGCAACAGCAGAACCATAGCGACCAGTGCCATCACCAACAACAGAGCCCGGTGCAGTTGTGTCTCGGTAAATTGGGAACGAGTGCAGCCGCAGCAGTCGGCCATGTTTGTTTTTAATTACAGTGGAGACTTTGGGGGTTTCTCTCTTTGACTTGAAATGAAGTTGAGTCACTTCAGTAATTTTGTTTGTTCTCTCTGTCATTCCCTCTATAATCCTGACAGGTTAAAATCAAACAGGGAGCACTTAACGGATGTAGGCAGAGTTGAACAAAGTACAGAAAGCAACAGCACCGGGCTGTTCTCATGCACCATTTGTACATATCGCTACGGAAAGTCAAGCAGTGTAAGAAACTGGTGTTGGAAGTTAAGGAGAAAACGCAAGACTTTCACCCAGGAAACAGGTGTTCATGTCCTGGAAGAAGTTAAGGGGAAAACACAAGACTTTCACCCAGGAAACAGGTGTTCATGTCCTGGAAGAAGTTAAGGGGAAAACACAAGACTTTCACCCAGGAAACAGGTGTTCATGTCCTAGAAGAAGTTAAGGGGAAAACACAAGACTTTCACCCAGGAAACAGGTGTTCATGTCCTGGAAGAAGTTAAGGGGAAAACACAAGACTTTCACCCAGGAAACAGGTGTTCATGTCCTAGAAGAAGTTAAGGAGAAAACACAAGACTTTCACCCAGGAAACAGGTGTTCATGTCCTAGAAGAAGTTAAGGAGGAAACAAGACTTTCACTCAGGAAACAGGTGTTCATGTCCTGGAAGAAGTTAAGGAGAAAACACAAGACTTTCACTCAGGAAACAGGTGTTCATGTCCTGGAAGAAGTTAAGGAGAAAACACAAGACTTTCACTCAGGAAACAGGTGTTCATGTCTCTAAAGAAGTTAAGGAGAAAACACAAGACTTTCACCCAGGAAACAGGTGTTCATGTCCTGAAGAAGTTAAGGAGAAAACACAAGACTTTCACCCAGGAAACAGGTGTTCATGTCCTGGAAGAAGTTAAGGGGAAACCACAAGACTTTCACCCAGGAAACAGGTGTTCATGTCCTGGAAGAAGTTAAGGAGAAAACACAAGACTTTCACTCAGGAAAAAGGTGTTCATGTCCTGGAAGAAGTTAAGGAGAAAACACAAGACTTTCACCCAGGAAACAGGTGTTCATGTCTCTAAAGAAGTTAAGGAGAAAACACAAGACTTTCACCCAGGAAACAGGTGTTCATGTCCTGAAGAAGTTAAGGAGAAAACTCAAGACTTTCCCCCAGGAAACAGGTGTTCATGTCTCTAAAGAAGTTAAGGAGAAAACACAAGACTTTCACCCAGGAAACAGGTGTTCATGTCCTGAAGACGTTAAGGAGAAAACACAAGACTTTCACCCAGGAAACAGGTGTTCATGTCCTGGAAGAAGTTAAGGGGAAAACACAAGACTTTCACCCAGGAAACAGGTGTTCATGTCTCTAAAGAAGTTAAGGAGAAAACACAAGACTTTCACCCAGGAAACAGGTGTTCATGTCTCTAAAGAAGTTAAGGAGAAAACACAAGACTTTCACCCAGGAAACAGGTGTTCATGTCCTGGAAGAAGTTAAGGGGAAAACACAAGACTTTCACCCAGGAAACAGGTGTTCATGTCCTAGAAGAAGTTAAGGAGAAAACACAAGACTTTCACCCAGGAAACAGGTGTTCATGTCCTGGAAGAAGTTAAGGAGAAAACACAAGACTTTCACCCAGGAAACAGGTGTTCATGTCCTGGAAGAAGTTAAGGGGAAAACACAAGACTTTCACCCAGGAAACAGGTGTTCATGTCCTGGAAGAAGTTAAGGAGAAAACACAAGACTTTCACTCAGGAAACAGGTGTTCGTGTCTCTAAAGAAGTTAAGGAGAAAACACAAGACTTTCACCCAGGAAACAGGTGTTTTGGTGCCTAAACTTAACTGTTATCGTCGCATGGCGCTCCCTTTTTGTCGGCTAAACTCAATCGCCATTGCCGCTGAAAGGACTGTAACCTCACGGTGCTGTGCACTAGAGTACTGTTTGGGATTGGGGATCCAATGGGTCCAACGGGACCCAACACAAATATATCACAGGAGCTCCTGATCAGTGCTGTAACCGACTTTCAGCTTCGCCTACCTAGGTTAATTTCATTTTCAGTTTTCATTTATTATACAGGAAAGTTAAAAGTAACATTTAATATAAACGGGCTTGACTCAGTTTAAAATGCAGGTTTCCAGCAGGTTCCTGTCCTGCAGAAACCTAGAACATTGAACGTATAGTTCCGGCACACAAGGACAGAATCCCTTGTACAGGACATTAGCGTGGGCTAGACGGACACAAACAACTAAAGACATCAATACACACAATACACACAGTGCAAACAAGACTTGGACAATACATGAACAATCAGCTTGCATAAGAAAATCCACAACGCACATGGTACATCCAGTTAAACACCAGCCAGATGCTTTATTAACACTTCTATTACACACACTCTCTCTCTCTCTCTCTCTCTCTCTCTCTCTCTCTCTCTCTCTCTCTCTCTCTCTCTCTCTCTCTCTCTCTCTCTCTCTCTCTCCAATCCAATCAACAGGAGCGTTAAAAGAAGGAAACAAAACAACCTGAGCCAAACAAACAACACGTTCTAAAATAAGTGAAATAAATAAATGAATACAGTGTCATTTCAGAATCAGATTTATTGGCCAAGTATACTTACATACACAAGGAATTTGACTTTCGGTAGGTGTTAACTCTCTATACGTTCAACAAATAGACATGTTGACATAGACAAATTAGTAATATAGACACATACTGTACAATAGAGACAGCAGTATACCAGTCCCTCCAGAAAAACGTGATTATGCGATTGCATAATTCAACGCATAATCAGCCAAAGTCTGCATATTTATTGTGTCTTGGATGGCAATTTCAATGCATAAAATTGCATAAATATCATAAATTCCATTGCATTTTTTAAGAAAACGTGGCGCATGATCAAGGACTTTTGCCCGCAACAATCACAAAAAAACTCAACACTCAAAAAACTCAAACAAAATTTTTCTGGAAGGACTGGTATACAGTACATATAAGCACATATCAACATAATATGCAAAAATACAAATATACAAATAAGACAAGTACACATGGAGTGGGATGTAAAGTGCAAAAAGTAATGGTGCAAAGTAGTGTGCAAGATGCATATTGGAATGATAAGTATGTAATGTGTAGAGAAATGGGTGAGTGGCCAGAGTGGGGATATGCCCTTATATTGCACTGGAATAACTAATTATTGCACTTGCAGGGCTCTGCTCTGTACCCATCTCCCAGTCCCCTTTTCTCGGCTAATTTAACTGTCAAACTGACCACTACGTTTAGGCGGTCGACCGTAATTTCGTACGATATCGATACAGTGTTGTCTATCGAAGCGAAGGGATTTTGAGAACGGCAACACACAGAGAGCCAATTCCCTTCAAGGAGGAGAAGTTGAGAGACAGGAAGCAGCAGCAGAGGGCTGATGGGAAAAGTGGTCTGGATGTGTGAGAACTAAGGCTGCCACCTCTTAGTCGATTAGTCGACTAATCGATCGTTTTGGTCTTAGTCAACTAAGATTTCTTTAGTCGGTTAGTCATTTTTTATGCTTATTCATGCTTAATTACTTATTTCCAAGAAACTTCTGAGCACATTTATGGTAAACCCAAGATTTAAAGTGGTGCTTTTGCAGGATTAATTGTGGAGAAACTCAGTTTTACAGATGGTTAATTAACTACATTTATATTGTGTTTTTCTAGTCTTAACCACCTCTCAAAGAGCACAGCTCTGTCAATTAAATCAACTAATCGATTAGTCGACAAAATCCTATAAGTGTTAGTCGACTAAGAATTTCTTTAGTCGAGGACAGCCCTAGTGAGAACTAAACCGTTTTTGCAGTCCAGTTCCAGCTGAAACATTAAAATGTGACTCAGACGTGCCGATGATTAAAAATGAACCTTGTTGCAGTTAATCACCGCCTGCTCGCCCAGCAGCGCGCCGACGTTTGAAAAACACTTTGCAGCTCGTGATTTATTTTGACCACGGGCGGCCATGTCAAAGACCTCCTCCCCCCATCTTTCTCCTCTCCTCTGTCTCATCCTCCTCCACCTGCCTCTCGGTTTCCTTTTGTCTGTTTCTCTCTCTCTCAGGGGCGTCAAACTCAACTTCACGAAAGGAAAATGAGAATCCTATGAAGGGCCAGACATGTATAGTTACAGTAACTCACATGCTTTTATTTAAAAAGGAAAAGGTTTCTATGGCTATGTTCAGACTGCAGGCAAAAGTGGCCAAAATCTGATTTTCTTTATTTTTTCGGGTCAAGTGACCAGGTCAGACTTCTTCAGAAGTAGTGTGAACTAGGCCTGGGCAATATATTGATATTATATTGATATATCGTGATATGAGACTAGATATCGTCTTAGATTTTGGATATTGTGATATGACATAAGTGTCTTTCCCTGGTTTTAAAGGCTGCATTACAATAACGTGATGTACTTCTCTGAACTTACCAGACTGTTCTAGCTGTTCTATTATTTGCCTTTTCCCCACTTAGACATTATGTCCACATTGCTGATGATTATTTATTTAAAATCTAAGTGTGAAGATATTTTGTTAAAGCCCCAATTTTCAACCCTAGAATATCGCCGCAATATCGTCATCGAGGTATTTGGTCAAGAATATCGTGATATTTGATTTCCTCCCTATTGCCCAGCCCTACGTGTGAACACTCAAATCTAGCCCAGATGTGATTTATTTATTTATTTTCTTCAAATCCGATTTAGACCACTTCCATATGTGGTCCTGAATCAGACCCAGGTCTGATTGTTTTCAACGCGGCCGCAGTGTGAACAACCGAGGCGCATTTGATGCGACTTTTACATCAATCTACATCGAAGTTTGTCCTAATTCTGCTCCGGCAGGAGTTAGCCCGAGACACAGACGGTAACATTAAAAACTGGACTAGGTCTACAACATGGAGAACAGTGATGGAGCGAGTCACTGGAGGGAGAGGGAGCTGTTAGACCTCATTAGTGTTATGCTACTTAATGTTACGGCTGCCATTACACAAACATATTGAAATGAAAGTGAAAATGCTGACTTCCTCCATAACCTCCCTAACTTTAGTGGAACAGCGTGCTGCGTCTGATGTCATTGTTATTGGTCTTTTGGGCATGTGGGTCAGTTCGAAACCGCAAACAGTTCACACTGGAATCAGATATAGGCCACATTTTAACAGGTGATGTGAACAGCCAAACAAAAAAATAAGATCTGAGCAAATAAATGTGTCAAACTTGAGGCCCTCGGGCCAAATCAGGCTCTTCACAGATCATGATCCGGCCCGCATATCAATTTAGGTTCACAATACATTTTGGCCCACTTAGTTTTTGCCACTTTTTCTGACGTTTTTGTCACTTTTGCTTAAATTTCTGTAATTCTTTCTAACGTTTTTGCCATTTTTTCCAACATTTTTGTCATTTTTTTTGTTTGTTTTTCTGACGTTTTTGGGCGCTTCTTTTCTACGACAGCTGAGGAATTTTCTCCTGACTTCTTTAGGACTTTATGTCGACCAAACTGTAATTGAGAAGACTATATGACACGTGCTATAATACAGTCAAATATATTTTACTTTTTCGATTTAAATAAAAGACTATCCATAAAGTAAACATGTCTGGCCCTTGACGTGATTCTTATTTTCCAGTGTGGCCCTCTGGGAAGTTGAGTTTGACACCCCTGCTTTAGCAAATCAACCAAAAGAATGATTACATTATTTTAAAAAGAGGCTACCACACGGCCGACTCGCATCAACCTTGGTCGTGTGCTTTTAAATCAATAACCTCAACAACAATAAACTCTACATTACATCCACTCATGATTCTATTTTAAATCAGACAGTAAAAACTAATTCGCAATGTCTGACTCCATCCTTTTCCTTTTTTATTTTTATCTCTCTCCATCAGCCTGTGCTCTCCAGTGTTTGACCTTTCCATCGGCGTTTAACACAACGTATCGATGCACTTACGTTGCCTGATTATGAGGAGGAGATACAGTAAGAGCAATAGAAGCGGCAATAACAATAAACCCGTCATGAATAGGGAACAAATTATGGGTCTCTGTGTCTGGGATGGCTTTTATTTAAAGGCATCTGGAGTGAAGCGGGGCGGATCGGCTTGCCGGTAATGCTGTCGATCGGCTCTTTTGGTATTTTTTTTGTTTAAAAGCTCCTGTTTTCTGCGCTCCTTGTCCCGAGACAAGGTGCCCGGTGTCTCGGCTGGCTCCGGCCCAGACTGGGAGACGAGCAGCAGCAGCAGCAGCAGCAGCAGGCGCCGGCCAAGCGCCGGTCCAGTTTTTGCGGGCGGGTCGATATGCAGTTTTCCCTTTCTGGCTCGCCGCCTGAAAGAGGACGTCCAGGTTGATGTGAAGGCTGCCGCGATGGAGGTCGTCGGCCCTGCCAACAGCTGATTGTGTTCCAGGAGAAACGGGACAAAAAACATCCTATAGAAAAGCCTCCAGCTCATTTCCCAGCATGCACTGGATGAAAGGCAAAGAAAGGGCCACCTCGGACACGTTTCTGTCTGTCTCATCACCAAAGCCTCGTCGGATGTTTCTGTTCTCTGTGTGTTTCGGCTACCAAAGTGCGTTGGCAGGTTTAACGTGTGTGTGTGTGTGTGTGTGTGTGTGTGTGTGTGTGTGTGTGTGTAACCTGTTTTACTATATTCGTGGGGTCCAAAAACCGGAGAATACAGTATGCTTGTGGGGTCTGCACAGCCGTGTGGGGCCCAAAATGCTGGACCCCACGAGGTTAAAGGGCTGTTTGAGGGTTAAGACTTGGTTTTAGGATTAGGGATAGAATTAGGTTAAGGTGAGGGTAAGGGTTAAGGTTAGGCATTTAGTTGTGATGGTTAAGGTGAGGGTAAGGGTTAAGGTTAGGCATTTAGTTGTGATGGTTAAGGTTAGGGTAAGGGTTAAGGTTAGGCATTTAGTTGTGATGGTTAAGGTTATGGTAAGGGTTAAGGTTAGGCATTTAGTTGTGATGGTTAAGGTTAGGGTAAGGGTTAAGGTTAGGCATTTAGTTGTGATGGTTAAGGTTAGGGTAAGGGTTAAGGTTAGGCATTTAGTTGTGATGGTTAAGGTGAGGGTAAGGGTTAAGGTTAGGCATTTAGTTGTGATGGTTAAGGTTAGGGTAAGGGTTAAGGTTAGGCATTTAGTTGTGATGGTTAAGGTTATGGTAAGGGTTAAGGTTAGGCATTTAGTTGTGATGGTTAAGGTGAGGGTAAGGGGCTAGGAATGCATTATGTCAGTGGTTCCCAACCTGGGGTCCGGGCACCCCCAGGGGGAGCGGCAAAGATCACAGGGGGGGGGGCGCGAGTCTTTATCTGGTTTGAGGTTGAGGTAAAAAAATTGTTAAACAAATGATGATAATACACTAGAATATCTAATGTATACAAAAGTCTGTATGAAAACTATATATTTTGTTGTATCCTTGTTTTTCCTGCCGCCACGGCATCACTATTTTATGAATGAAACATGGAGGAGAAACATAACAGTGCTGATAACTGCTCTGTATCAAAAAAGAAAGTAAGGCTCTATCTCGAGAGTTACCTCAACTTTGGTTTTAGCTTTTCTTAGACATGAGTAGGGGGGGCGCCAAGGAAAAAAGGTTGAGAAGCACTGCATTATGTCAATGATGGGTCCCCATAAAGATAGAAATACAAGTGTTTGTGTGTGTGTGTGGGGTCACAGGGTCAGTGGAGGGGTCAGGGTTAAGATATCTAGTTGTCCCTCAGGACCTGCAAGCTAACGTTAGCCTCAGCTGCTTTCAGTTAAAATTAAGTCAAGTGGGTTGTATTGTCATTTCAACCATATACGCTGTTATATAGTGAGACGACACAACGTTTCACCGTGGCTCAAGTGGTGTTACGCATTTAAAATGTACAACAAGCGACATTTGAGACAGCCTACATTTAGTGTACACACATTATAGATTATACATAAGGTGCAAATACTACTTTAAAGTAGAGCATTTCAGACAGACAAGGGACAGGACAGACAACCGACAACAAAAGACTTGTAACAGAGCACTGATTGTTATGAGTTAGATTCACCGTGAGGTTAAGGTAGAATATATCGAATTTAGCAGTAGAAAAAAATAAATTTCAAGCAAACATCCGCTGCTCCGGGCGGTTTCTGAGCTTCAGACACTCCCTCCCTCCAACGCGAAGCCGTCTGATGTGACAGTTTATGAATTTGTGCAGGATTGTCGCGCTGCTTTGACACACAGCGGTGGAGTGACCAGTATTTAATGATCTGTTACAGGCAAGTCATTAAGAACAGGTTCTTATTTACAATGGCAGCCTGACAAGTGGCATAGCCACTTAGGGAAAGGGAAGGAGGGCTAGATAAAAAAATAAAAAAACATTAGAAATACATACAGTTTAGAAATTACATAAAATACAATCTGAAATACTACATACAAAACTATAAACCCTTATAACGAGATACGTGCACAGGTACATGGGTGAGTAAGAGAGGGAGAAACCATTCAAATATTTAGCTGGAAAAATTTTTATGTAGAGAAGCAACTGCATACTCTATGTCTGTGAATAAGGATGATATGATAGGTTTGAAGGATGAAATGGAAAATAGTTTATCCAGTTTGAGAATATTTAGCGTTTTTTAGCATTGATACAACAATACACGTGAGTGAGGCTACAAACGATCAGTAATTAATCCAGTTAAGGTGCATATCGTACAAAATCTTATGCACAACTTAGGGAACAGCCGGCCGGGTCACATGACAGTTAACTATAGCGGTCTTTACCGTTACATTTAGCAGAGAAAAGGTGACCGTCACGCGGAGATGAACGTCTGATGAACTAGTTAAGATTAGAAATAAAGAAGGTGGTTTGGGTTAACTCTTGCGTTGTCTTCAGTAGTTGTTGTCCTGAAAATCAACAGTTTTTCTGACATTTTTGGCTGTTTTTTTGAAAGGTTTTGGCTCTTTTTTTTTTTTTGTTGTTTAACGCTTCTTTTTCACTACCATGTACGAACACCACTAACACCAACTAATTACCTAGGTTACACTAATTTTTTTTGGAATTCATGGTCAATAAACATCATTTATATGAAATTATACCAAAATGATGAATTATTTCGACTCCTATTAAAGGAAGGATAATGACAGAAGGGTACATGTCAATGTTCAGTCTGGTTTTTAAACTTTTTTTGTTTAGAAAACACCCAAAATTCAATGAACGTAGAGATCCTTTCTTTTGTTATGGATGGATGGATGGATGGATATTGATCCCAAAAATGGGAAATTACAGCAGCAAAATATCAGACCTACAGCAAACATATTGTACGTACTTGCGAAGCGCGAATTATGGAATATTCCATGTAATTTTTGGGTAATTTAAAATTAGGTAGTTAAAAATAAACCCATAGTTCTGATAAACATTTTTTTTTAATTTAAATTTCACCCAAAGTCATCACAAGGGTTAAAACAGCTGTCCTCTTGCGTATTACTCCAGGGACACGAACACCCCGTTTCCTGGGTTAAAGTCTTGTGTTTTCCCCTTAACTTTTTCGGGGGGCTTTGCTCTCCGGTTCAAAAGCACTGCGAAATGCATACGAATTACACAACATAATACTAGTTTATAGTATATACGAATACTTAATGGAAATGGCCTGCCCTCTTTCATGCTCACGAGTACATAGTTACAAATCCCAAATGAAGGGTTAGAAAAGCAACGTGGAATATTATAAATTTCTCAACATCCTCTTGTCACTTACACGCCAGAGCTAGTGAAAAGTGGAAAGAACTCCTGCACGAAACGCATGTGCATCCATAAAACTCAGTTGGTTTGTTTTTCGTGCACATTTTGCATCCCGTGTGTCCGTCTCAGCGCAGGAGGAAGAGGAGGAAGAGGAGGAAGAGGAGGAAGAGGAGGAAGAGGAGGAAGAGGAGCAAGAAGCTGGTTCACTTCAGAAAATGATCAGATGATAAACCGAGAGAGAAAGAGATCGATGACAGACTGCCATGTTCATCAGCGTGTGATAGACAAGGCCTGTGTGTGTGTGTGTGTGTGTGTGTGTGTGTGTGTGTGTGTGTGTGTGTGTGTGTGTGTGTGTGTGTGTGTGTGTGTGTGTGTGTGTGTGTGTGTGTGTGTGTGTGTGTGTGTTAAAGTGTCCTTGGGGCTTGTTCATCTGTTTACTGGTTCAGCGGCAGACAGGAAACAGTCATTTAGACGGTCCTGAGTCCTGCAGATCATCCATCAGCTCTACTACACACTGATGACACGGCCTTGTATCACTTGTGTGTGTGTGTGTGTGTGTGTGTGTGTGCGCATCCATGGAATAAGAAAACACTTGACTTTTAATAGAGAGAGAGAGAGAGAGAGAGAGAACGAGGGATGCTAAGCGGAAGGGGCTTCTGGTCTCTGCTGGTTTACACCGGAGCCAAGCATCCGTTTTTTCTTTTTATGAACCCCTTCTCTCCATGTAGATATAACAAACAGATCTAATAGATTTCTCAGGTTGTTTCCGGTGTTGTCTTTGCTCGTTTTTATATAAAAAAAATATATAAAATAATATAAAGTGACTTTTGTGTTCATGTTGTGGCTTTTGCATTCGTATTTTTGCATTTGTGTTGTGGCTTTTGTGTTTGTGTTGTGACTTTTGTGTTTGTGTTGTGGCTTTTGCGTTGGTGTTGTGACTTTTACGTTCATGTAGTGGCTTTTTGTGTTGGTGTTGTCACTTTTGCATTTGTGTTGTGACTTTTGCATTCGTGTTGTAGCTTTTGCGTTTGTAAAAAACAGATCTAATAGATTTCTCAGGTTGTTTCCTGTGTTGTCTTTGCTCGTTTTATATAAAAAAATACATAAAATAATATAAAGTGACTTTTTTGTTTGTGTTGTGGCTTTTGCGTTGGTGTTGAGGCTTTTGCATTCGTGTTGAGGCTTTTGCGTTTTGTTGTGTTTTTTATGCATTTTTGTTGTAGCGTTTGTATTTCTGTCTCTCACTGAACTGTAACGTGTCCTCGAGAGTGCCTTCCAGTTTTGCAGACTTTATGACGTAGTTAGGCCACACCCAAAAACTAACTGGCAGATTACGACTCCTTACATCTCTCCTTCTGGTTTCCTTTTGCTTTGTCTTCATCTGTACTGGTCTCCTCCTCTCCTTATGTGCTTCTGTGGTTTGTTTCCGTTTCTGACAACAGCCTGCCAGAACTTCCTGTAATTGGTCGTGGAAATCGGGTCGGGGAATTGTTCTGCGGGATGTTTTTAATTTTGTTTTGAGTGAAACTGAAAAGTCTGAAAGTCTGGCCCAAACGAAGCACAGGTGTAAAGGGTCCTTAAGTGTTGTTGGAGCTTTCCACAGCATCTCACGGTCTTCACTGACATAGATCAAGTAAAGCAGGGTGAGAATCGGACTCCCAATTATAAAACGCAAAAATCATCTGGGATTACAACAAGCATCCACAGAGAGACTCCCTCATGTGACATGACTGTCGGAACATCAAGCCTCGTCTTTAAAGTCACACATGTAATGAAATCTGTACAAACAATACACAGAGAGAGAGAGAGAGAGAGAGAGAGAGAGAGAGAGAGAGAGAGAGAGAGGATTTAATCAGCCACGAGCGATGACAGTGAGGAGAACAGCACTACACATGCAGAAGGAATAACAGAATTGAAGAGACAAGGTGAGGGGAGGAGAGAGACTCAAATAGGATAAATCTAACTGGGTCGCTGTGTGTGTGTGTGTGTGTGTGCGCGTTCGTGCAGACAGGCAGAATCAATAGAAAGCCTATTAAGCTGATCAGCGTCCTGCCAGGTTTGTGACGAGAGTAGAGTAGAAGACACACACACACACACACACACACACACACACAAACAAACCGTAGATGCGTCTTCACTTTGTTGCTGTTGTTTGTTTCATGTTCCTTCTGTCTTTCCTTGCTTCCTCACGTCTTTGAACGTCTAAACACCCAGGGGGCCGAGGATGTGTTACTGTATCCCGTCTGCTGTATACGTAACGTGTGTGTATGTGCAGGGCATGTTTTCTTTCTTTCTTCCTTTCTTATCTCCTCCTCTAGCTTATTGTTCCTCGATTACACTCTGAACAACTCGCCACAAAGGCACGTCAAGTTACCGCAGGTGTTGGAAGTATGAGTAGATTTCATTCTCAAGTTTAAAGTACTTCTTAGGGCCCGAGCCCCAACGGTGCCTTGCACCGAAAGTGCGAAGGAATACTATTGTTTTTCGTCAGATTATTTTTTCCGAGTTCTTTGTCGCATTTTTGAGGGGGTTAGAATGCACGGAAACTCACAAAAATTTGCACACGTCACAACTGGTGAAAATTGCAAAGATTCAAAATAATTATTAGGCGCTATTGCATATTCAAAAACCATATAGATATATCGTCGCGTTCCCTGGATCCAGCTGAATCTCCTGATATAGGCCATGCCCATTTCCGCCTAGACCACAGACCACGCCCCCTTACATAACTTGTGAACCGTTTAAGGTAAACTGAGAGGTATCGTTGAATTCAGCATAAATAAATCAGACTTTTATGGTTTTAAAGTCCATGTTGCAAGTTTAATTTTCCAACGAATTTGTGGTAATTGCTTGTTGGTAATAAACATTTAAACTGTTATTCGTGTATTTGATGTTGTTAGGTATCACAAAACAGAATATAACACGAAAAAGTAGGTACTATTTTACAGCGGTTTGTCTTTCCCCCACAATGCATTGCATGACGTCACGTTGGGGAGACGACAGGCGAAAGCCCCGTCTCCGTTCACTGTCCCGGTCACGGTTTCTGCCACTGATCTGGCAAAATATGGCTTTTGGTCTCGACCGAGTCAATGTGTCTTTATTATGTGGCTTCAAGTTTCAACCCTTTTCATCTGTGACGTTTTGCAGTGTCGGAGTGCGCAAATGCACGGCCGCAAAGAGTAGTATTCGCCAGTACCCCAACCTGCAAGAGGCGAGGGCCCGTTCATCGCTGCTTGCAGCTTCAATTTTTATTTATTTTTTTTGTCAAAAAAACTAGATAAAAGCTAGATATGAAAGAGAGAGAGAGAGAGAGAGAGAGAGAGAGAAGACATGCAGGAAATCATCACAGGACGGACTCGAACCCTGGACCTTCTGCATCAAGGCACACACACCTCTATATATGTGCGCCTGCTAAACCAACTGAGCTAACCTGGCCACAACTTTAAAGTACTTTTAAAAGAGACAAAACTTAGTAGTAGTAGTAGAAATACTTTACCGAGATGATCTGTAGATGATGATTTGGTGTGTGTGTGTGTGTGTGTGTGTGTGTGTGTGTGTGTGTGTGTGTGTGTGTGTGTGTGTGTGTGTGTGTGTGTGTGTGTGTGTGTGCGTGTGCGCCTACTTGTATTTTTTCCGAACGATTTGTACATGCGAACCAGAAGGCTAAGTTTGCTAAATAAGTTTGGTGTCCTGTAATCCCATGTGGGATGGGCCAAATGTTTGGCATGACACAGAAAATAAAAACTAAACTAGTAGTAGTAGTTGGCTGTAGTTAGAGCTACTGCAGAGATCATGAAAACACGTTAAAGTTGCAGAGACCAAAGACCAAAAAGCACTGACGGGATCGTTACAGTTCGTCTCTTTACGCCAGGAACTAACAAGATGTCGCCAGCAACAAGTTGTCGGTCCATTAAGCTCTGAACACTTCTAACTGAACGCTTTTCTTCTTTACTTTCTTTCCTTCCTCTCTCCCTCTGTCTCTCTTCAGTAGTAGCAGTCAGTCAGACTGTGACGGCTGCAGTCGATTTACAGCCTCCCCTATCTGCTGCAGAAGTAGAGCAGAAAGGGTTGTGTGTGTGTGTGTGTGTGTGTGTGTGCGCGCACGCTCATGACGAAGCTATAACAGGGTGATGAGCTC